>ML776797.1:1247079-1257552 GCA_009831015.1 Picea engelmannii
TCTCCAAGTGGGAGATTGTTGGTTGTGGAGCCTGATTATCTTCCTGATTTAGAGGTATTTTACTTTCAGTCGTGTTTATACCCCATGAAGTATTTGCACCCCAGAAGTATGTACACTCTTCCACACGGGGGAGTGCAGAGGGGGGGTACCCCCTCTGCGGGGTCTGGGGGGGCTATCCCCCCGGCTGGGGGGGTCTGGGGGCAAGCGGGGGTTTGGGGGCGAAGCCCCCGAAGCAAAAATTGCCTTGTAAAAGTATATTGTAATTTCATTGTAAATCTGGACCGTTGATTATAAGGCCACAGATCTAACGATAGAGATTATGTTAGGGTTTTTTTCCCTAGAAGGAAACCCTCTTTTATGAGGGAAATGTATTGCGACTATGTATGTTGGCGAGTATTGTATTCTGAGAGAGGAGACTGTGAGAGAAAGAAGAGGAAGTTACANCGGGTTTTGCTGTAGGTTGTATCCCTTCATTTTGCTGGATAATAATTAAGAAATGACCTAGCAATTTCTCTGGTGGATGTAGCCCACACTGGGTGAACCACGTAAATCTGTGTCTCTCTTATATTGTGTATCTTCTGTGTTTTGTTTCCGCATTTGTTTTATTTTATTGCTCCGCGGTCCTGTTTTTCTAACACCACTGTCAACATACCAACCGTGTTTCTTCTGCTTAGCTTATAGAGCGACTGTGCATTCTTCATTGTTATACTGATCTTGTTTTTTTATCCATGTCGTTTTCTGAGGTTCTTGTCTGTGACTGTTGTTATTATGTTGAGTTTCTTTAGGAGGGACTGTCATTCTGCAATCCTTGGCCATGTGTCCAAAATTGTTACATTTGTAACATTCCACTTCAGTTCTTAAAGATTCAAACCTATTGTAACTTCTTCTTTGTGTGTCACTATGTTTCCTTGAATAATCCATTTGTGCATAACTCTCAAAGTTGTTACATGCATAACATAAACCAAAAAATGTAGTTCGATACCTAGGAGTTGAAGATCTTCTGAAAGGAGGTGCTCTTATGAATCCTTCTTCTTCTTGAGGCCTATCTATCTGTTGTTGATTCTAAAATCTGAATCTTCTTGGTAGAGGAGTGTCCCTATAATCTTCCTTGTATATCTTCTTATCCTCTTTGATTGTTTCTGCATAGCTCTTTGGATTTGTTTCTTGCTCGGTTGTTTTGGAGCTTGATCCCTTTTATGTCTGATTGTATCCAAGTCCGGACTTGTCAAGATGAGATTTTTGACTACTGATAATGTCATCCAGAACTTTTGAGCTATTCTGCATATTTTTCTTTTGAATATCATTTCTTAGTGTGACAACCTCTGCTTCCAAGTTTCCAATGATCTTGTCATTTTATTCTATTTGTTCTTTGAGTGCTTCTTCAATTCTTTTATTTTCTTCTATTTGAACCTTCAATTTTGTGATCATTTGTTCTAGTTCTCGAGTGTCCTTTTTCTTGTCTAGTTATGCTTGTAGTTTCATGTTTTTCTTCTTTTCTCTTCTGATAACTTCTATGGCACACATTAATTCTTCTCGATAGTCAACTTCTGCCTCTTCAATTTCTTCTTCAACTTCTTCACATTCTTCTTCGGCTTCTTCATATTCTTCTTCAGAGTCTTCTTTGTCAGAGTCTTTTACTGCCATGAATAGAACTTTTCCTGTCTCATTGTCACTGACTTCATCTTCATCTGATGATGAGATGTCTTCTTTGGTGTATAAGATTTTCTTGAAAAATTTCTTTGTAGTTTTTTTTCCTTTATATGTGTGTTTTCCTTTTGAGTAACCTTCATCATTTATCTTTTTCTTATGAGGACATTTGTTAGCAAAATGACCAATACCATCACAATTAAAACAAATTAAAGGGAGTTTACCTCTATACCTACCGTTGGTTCCCTTGCTCAGTTTTTTGACAAAGTTGGCCATTTCTTCATCATCTTCCGAGGCGTCACTTATGCTTCTATATTCTTCTTGTTCCCTTTTCTTTTGCTTTGATCTTTTGGATGCCTTGAAGGTTGTTTCTTTTACATATGGATTTTCCTGCTCAGTTCTCATTTCATATGATGTGAATATTCTATGCAGTTCGTCCATGCTTATTGAGTCCAGATCCGATCTTTCTTCTAGTGATGATATCTTAGGTTTGAATATCATAGGAAGAGATCTTAATATCTTTTGAACAATTAAATATTCTTCAATTTCTTCTCCTAATCCTATGATTGCATTCAATGTTTCATCGACTCGTAAGAAGTAGGCTGCGATATCTTCATCTTCCTTCATTTTTAGTTGTTCAAACTGACCTTTGTAAATCTGAAGCTTTGCTACTTTGACTTTTGTATCTCCTTCATAAATATTTTGAAGCTTGTCCGAAATCTCTTTAGCAGATTTACAATATGCAACTTTGGTGAATACCGTATCACTAAAACCATTCAAAAGTGCATTTGTGGCTTTGGAATTATTCTCATTGACTTTTATTGCTTTGTCATTTGTTGGTGGAACTGCTCGTGTTGTGTATCCATCTACAATTGATTTCCAAACTTGAAATCCCTGTGCCTGTATATATGTCCTCATCCTTGTGCTTCAAAAAACATACTTATGTCCATCATACTGTGGTATTCCATTTTTATATGAGTTGGTACTCTCCATGATCTACCTTTCAGTGGTTAAACTGATTTCTGAAGGAACCTGCTCTGATACCAATTGTTGGATTATTGAGAGGGGGGTTGAATTAGTAATAGAGAAATTGAATCCTTTTTAACCATATAATCCAAGTGTTATATCAATGACGCATTATCATACAATAACTACAGATTAAATAAGAAATGAACAAATGAAAAAAAATACACATACACAGTACACCAGTGTTTTACGTGGAAACCCAAATCGGGAGAAAACCACAGAATATTTTTTCTTATATGTCTTGAAGAATTACATTCATTGGAAGCACCAAGGTCCTTTGTTTTCCAGCTGCAACTGGAAGGAGACTCAAACCCCCTAGTTTCTCAGGCTACAACTTGAGGGAATATTCAACTCCCCAATTCTCTGGCTACAAACAGAAGGAGGCTACAACCCCCTATGTTCTTCGGCTACAACCACCTGTCCTTGCCCTGTCCTGCCACCCTGAAGTAGAAGTAGAATGATGGAATCACTGTCGACCTGTAACTACAAGATATACCATTGTAAACCTGTACCAATAAATATGAACCATGCATCAACCATGCATCAACCTGTACCTCAAGCTGTAATCAACATGTACCATAAAGAAGTGCATCAACCATGCACCAACATGTACCAAATAACCTGTAATCAGCCTGTACCATAAACAAGTGCATACAACCATGTACCAAGTATGTACCAATAATGTGTCAAATACTCATCAAATATGACTCATCAATATGTACCAACATCATCAACTATACACCTCATGTATGTGTCAACTCATCAACTACTTGTCTAAACTATGTACTCAACTTGTACCTCAACCAAAAGCCCTCATAAATTTCATCATACAAATATGGTTTGTAGCTCTATAATAGAACTAATGTATATGATCAAATTCTTGCAAACCTTCCTTAACTTCAACAACAAGAGACTAGCATTTTCATCAAACTTTTCTTTAGTCTCACATGTCTAGTTTTGGATTAATCAACAACCCTAACTTGAAGTAATCATAACTTTGTACCTGTAATGTATAAAGATCTTAAACTGATACACAATGTTCTTCAGTTTTTTTTATGCAATTCCTATAGGTTTCACTACTTGAAACCTCTCAGAAAAGGAGTTATAGCAAAAATGACATACCTTGTTGAATTCTGGTTTATTCTAGAGAGTGACCTTGTAGAGCGTGCCCCGCAGGAAATATTTGTTGAATTGATCTAAAATCATTACAAAACATACTACATACTGTACCCTAATCAACACATTTGGTTTCAATGAATTTGGATCTATTAGGAAGAAGTTATGACGTTTTTACCTGAAACACCTGTTTTTGACTAGTTTCGGGACTAGCCACAATCCCTATTTTCCACGGAGTATAACTCCAAAAATACAATGACCCACAAGCTGAATTTTTGACCACAAATACTTGGATATGCTTTCTCAATGGAATAGAAATTTTAGAGTCTGAATCATTATAGAAATTATTTTATAGAGAAAATGGTGAGATGACCTGTAAATAACATACCTTAGAAAGCACCATCAAAAGAATTTATCCTTCCTTGCATTTCGGCTTTCTTTTCTTCACCTTCCCTCAGAATTTTAGCTTAGATATCCTTGGTTACCTTAGAAATCTATAGATATTCAATATTCTCAAGTGTGATTAAAATGAGAGAGACTTGCCTCTTATTTATACTCTCCAAGTAGCTTCTTTAAAAACATCTTCTAGGTCACTTGGCCCCAATTTCCTTATTTTAGGGTTAACCCACTTCTAATTTATCCATTAAATTTATTATTGAAATAATTTATTTTGTATTCACTTTGAATTATAATACACTCATTACTTTAATTTATTATTTACATTTTAAAATCTCTTAAATCAATTGACTACTTTGACCTTTTGGGGCTTCTAGATGACATATGAGGGTCCTCCAACTTCGTAAGGCCGTAAATCTCAAACCGTGAGGAGTTATGTGACGTTCCACATACCACCAGAAATGGAATGACATGTACTATCCATATGGAATAGTATTATCTGAAAATATATAATAACTCATACCATTATCCATCAAACAAACTTGGGTCCATTACCCAAACCTGGGGTCTCCAACTTCTCCTGGCCACAACTCTCTAACCGTGAGGAGTTATGTGACGTTCCACATACCACTAGAAATGGAATGACAAAAAATATCCATATATGATAGTTTACCTGACAAATTCATTGTCCTTCATCTCATTATTCCACAATTAAACATGGGTTATCTTACTCCGCAAAGTGTCTTCCCGTGATGGATTTCACCATAAGGGGACCACTTTGGAGTTCATCCATCTTTACTTCTTATCAACCATGACACGACAATAATGAGTCATCTTTACATCAAATAATATTAGGTCCATTACCCAAACCTTTGTGTTGCGGGGTTTTCTTCAAGGGTTGAAATTAATGACAACCAACCTTAATCAACACATAATTATGATTACTTCAAGTTAGGGTTGTTGACTAATCCAAAACTAGTCATGTGAGACTAAAGAAAAGTTTGATGAAAATTCTAGTCTCTTGTTTTTAAAGTTAAGGAAGGTTTGCAGGTATGTGATCATATACACCAGGTCTATTACAGAGTTACAAATCAGATTTGGATGATGAAATTGATGAGGGCTTTTGGTTGAGGTACATGTTGGGTACATGGTTGAGACAAGTAGTTGATGAGTTGGCACATACATGAGGTGTATAGTTGATGATGTTGGTACATCTTGATGAGTCGCAGTTGATGAGTAGTTGATACATGATTGGTACATACTTGGTACATGGTTGGATGCACTTGTTTATGGTACAGATTGTTACAGGTTTTTTAGTACAGGTTGGTGCATGGTTGATGCAATTGTTTATGGTACAGGTTGATTACAGGTTGAGATATAGGTTGATGCATGGTTGATGCATGGTTCAGGTTTATTGGTACAGGTTGTTTGGTGCAGGTTGTTTGGTGTCGGTTTATTGGTACAAGTTTACATCAGTATATCTCACAATGATAGTGTGACAGTGCTTTCATCATTCTATTTATACGTCAGGGAGGTTGGACGGGGCAATGACAGGTGGTTGCAGCCACCTTCCAGTTGTAGTCAAAGAACATAGGGGGTTGTAGCCTCCTTCTGGGTGTATATAGAGAATTGGTGAGTTGGAGCTTCCCTCAGGTTGTATCCTAAGAAACTAGGGGGTTGGAGCCTCCTTCCAGTTGCAGCTCGAAAACAAAGGAAGTTGGTTCTTCCAATGAATGTAATTATTCAAGACATACAAGAAAAAACATTCTCTAGTTTTCTCCCGCTTTGAGTTTCCACGTAAAACACTGGTGTACTATGTATGTGTTTGATTGGTCATTTGTTCATTGCTTATTTACTCTTCATTTATTGGATGATAATGCTACATTGATATAACACTTGGATTATATGGTTAAAAAGGACCAAATTTCTCTATTACTGATTCACCCCCCCCTCGCCCCCGCTTAGTAATCCAACAATTGGTATTAGAGCATGTTCCTTCAAAAATCAGTTTAACCAATGAAAGGTAGATCATGGAGAGAAACAACTTGTGTAAAAATGGAATACCACAGTTTGATGGACATAAGTATTCATTTTGGAGCATAAAAATGAAGACATATATACAGACACATGGATTTGAAATTTGACAATCAATTGTAGATGGATACATAATACCAGCAGTTCCACCAACAAATGACAAAGTAGTGAAACAGTGAAACTCGGTCAGAATAATTCCAAATCCACAAATGCACTTCTAAATGGTCTTGGTGAAACGATATTCACCAAAGTTGCACATCGTAAATCCACTAAAGAGATTTGGGACAAACTTCAAAATATTTATGAGGGATATTCAAAAGTCAAAGAAACAAAACTTCAAACTTAGAGAGGTCAATTCGAACAACTAAAGATGAAGGAAGATGAGAATATTGCAGCTTACCTCTTACGAGTTGATGAAACAGTAAATGCAATCATGGGATTGGGAGAAGAAATTCAAGAATCTATAATTGTTCAAAAGGTACTAAGATCTCTTCCTATGAGATTTGACACTTAGATATCAGCACTAGAAGAAAGAGAATATATAAACTCAATAAGAATGGACGAACTACATGGAATCTTCATAGCATATGAAATGAGAACTGAATAGGAAAATCCAGATGTAAAAGAAGCAGCCTTCAAAGCATCCAAATGATCAAAGAAAAAGAGAAAGCAACAAGAAAACGAACATAGCAACAATAGTGACGTCTTGGAAGATGATGAAGAAGTGACCAACTTTGTCAAAAGACTGAACAAGGGAACTGATGACAGGTATAGAGGTAAGATTCCTTTAATTTGCTTTAATTGTGACAGTATTGGTCATTTTGCTAACAAATGTCCTCATAAGAAAAATAGAAATGATGAAGGTTACTCAAAAAACAAACAAACATATAAAGTCAAAAGAACCACAAAGAAATTTTTCAAGAAAAGCTTATGCACCAAAGAATACATCTCATCATCAGATGAAGATGAAGTCAGTGACAGTGAGATAGAAAAATTTATACTCATGGTAGTAGAAGACTATGATAAAGAAGACTCCGAAGAAGAATATGAAGAAGTCGAAGAAGAATATGAAGAAGTCGAAGAAGAATATGAAGAATTCGAAGAAGAAATTGAAGAGTCAGAAGTTGACTACCGAGAGGAATTTTTTAGTGCCATAGAAGTTATCAGAAGAGAAAAACGGAAAAAAAAGAAGCTACAAGCGAAACTAGACAAGAAAGAAGACACTCAGGAATTAGAACAAATGATCACAAATTTGAAGGTTCAATTTGAAGAAGATAAAATATATGAAGAAGCACTCAAAGAACTAGAAGGAAGAGATATGATCATTGAAAATTTGGAAGTAGAGATTGTCACATTAAGAAATGATCTTCAAAAGAAAAATATGCAGAACAGATCAAAAGTTTTGAATGACATTATCAACAGTCAAAGGCCTAATCATGACAAGTTTGGACTCGGATACAATCATGCAGAAAAAGAATCAAGATCCAAAACAACAGAACAAGAAACATATCCAAAAAGCTATGGAGAAACAATCAAAGGGGATAGGAAGGTCTATAGAGAAAATTACGGGGACACTCCTCCACTGAGAAGATTCAAATTTCAGACAATGACCAACATAAACATATAGGTCTCGAGAAGAAGAAGGATTCATAAGAGAACCTCATTTTAGAATATATTCAACTCCCAAGTATCAACCTATATTTTTTGGTTTATTTTATGCATGTAATAATTTTGGACATAAAGATGTGAATTGTAGAGCTAACAAAAGGAACATAAACAAATTTGAAAGTCATACGCAAAAGGGTTATCCAAGAAGGCCTAATGAAACACAGAGAAGAAGTTACAACATGTTTGAATCATTAAGCACTGAAGTGGAATGCTACAAGTGTAACAAATTTGGACACAAGGCCAAAGATTGCAGAATGACAATCCCTCCTAGAGAACCACAACAGAACAATGAAAATCATAGATAGGAACCTCAGAAAAGGACATGGATAAGAAAGCATAATCAGTACAGGAATGAAGAATGCACACTCGCTCTACAAGCTAAGCAGAAGAAAAGTGGTTGGTATGTTGATAGTGGTTGTTCAAAACACATGATAGGTGATAGAGACTGGTTTCTTACATTAATAAAGGAAATATATGGATTAGTCTCCTTCGGAAATAATGATTCAACTAAAATCATTAGAAAAGGCATAGGCAGAATTGGGAACAAGAATACAAAAGAAGAAAATTTTCTACTAGTAGAAGATATGAAACATAATCTTCTAAGTGTGAGTCAAATGTGTGACCAAGGTCATAAAGTTACTTTTGATTCAAAAAAGTGCGAGATAAGAAAATAAGGTTTAGGAAAATTGATTGCTACAACTGTGAGAACTTCAAGCAACATATATGCGTTAAGTGAAATTGGAAATGAAAAGTGTTGTCTAGGAAAGGAAGATGAAATTTAGCTATGGCACAGAAGAATGGGTCACATACATTTTGATAACCTTGTCAAAGTAAGCAAAAGAGAAGCAGTCAGATAAATGCCCCAGATCACGAAACCAACCAACACTTTATGCAAGGATTTTCAACAAGGAAAGCAAACAAAGACCAGGTTCAAATCAAAGGAATATTCAACAACAAGACCATTGGAAATTGTGCATACTGCTCTAGTTGGACCAACTACAACAAAGGGTTTAAAAGTTGAGAAATAATTTATGTTATTAGTTGATGATTATACAAGAATAATTGCAGTTTTCTTTCTCAAGAATAAGTCAGAAGATTTTGAAAACTTCAAGATCTACAAGGAAATGGTTGAAAATGAAATGGATTAAAAAATCAAATTCTTGAGATCTGATAATGAAGGAGATTTCACTTCAAAAGAATTTATGGACTACTGCAGCAGTCATGGAATAAAAAGACAATTCTTCGTTGCTAGGACACCTCAACATAATGGAGTTGTTGAAAGAAAGAACAAGACAGTACAGGAAATGGTCCGAACAATGCTAATGGATTCCAAATTGACAGATATTTTTTGGACATAGGCAGTGCATACAACAGCTCACAGTCAAAACAGAGTAATGCTCAGAAACAACACTGACAAAAATTACTACGAGCTATAGAAAGGAAGACCAACAAATGTGAAGCACTTAAGAGTTTTTGGAAGCAAATGTTACATCAAAAGAGAAGATGGAAGAATGAGAAAGTTTGACTCTTGTGTGGAAAAAGGAGTACTTGTTGGTTACTCAAGTACGAGGAAAGAATACAAGTGTTACAACCTGAGATAGAATTTTTTTTGGAAAGCATCAACGTAACAATTGATGAAACATGTAGACAATAATTAAAGGAAGAAGAAAATGAATCAATGGAATAGATTTACGAAGAAGAAATAGAAGATGAAAAATAAGTAGAAGGGGAATATGAAGAGAATCCGACAGAAGTAGAAGAGCAAGTTCAACAAGTGTCTCCAAAGACACCTAGCAGACGAGAACAGAAGAATCATCCTTCAGATCATATTATTGGAAACAAAGATGCATGAGTTGAGACTAGAAGAAGAATCCGTTCATTGGAACAAACACACCTAGCACTCTCATATATGATTGAACCAACTTGTTTTGAAGAGGCCAACCAGGATTTATTTTGGAATAAGGCCATGGATGAAGAATTTGATCAAATAGAGAAAAATTACACTTGGGAATTGGTTCCAAGACCAAAGGATAAGAATGTGATCGACACAAAGTGGGTATACAAGAATAAATTGAATGAAGATGGAAAGGTTACAAGGAACAAAGCTAGATTGGCATGTAAAGGATATGTGCAGGTTGAAGGAATCGACTTTGAAGAGACATTTTCCCCAGTTTCCAGAATGGAAGCAATTCGATTGCTTTTAGCTTATGCATGCTCCAAAAATATTAAAGTGTATCATATGGAAGTAAAATCATCTTTTCTTAATGGGGAACTTGAAGAAGAAGTCTACATTGACAACCAGAAGGATTTCAGTTGTCAGAGAATGTAGATTATGTGTGTAAATTAAAGAAGGCATTGTATAGTCTAAAACAGGCTCCTAGAGAATGGTACTCTCGACTAGATAAATATCTACAGTTGGCAAGGTTCAGAAAAAAAAGTGCAGACATCAACCTCTACATCAAGGTAAGTCAAGATAGTATTTTATTAATTGAAGTTTATGTTGATGATATTATTTTTGGTAGTGATGATGACAGGTTAAGCCAGGAATTTGCAAAGGATATGCATAATGAATTTGAAATGTCATTA
>ML776797.1:1294493-1316379 GCA_009831015.1 Picea engelmannii
CAATACTACCATGTTGGAAGTTATGACGACTTATATACAAGATGGACCAAACAGTGCTAGAGTTCATCAATGTCTTCCACACCTTGTGCATCGAGATGGGTATCAAAGATTCTGAGGGACATCTAGTGCTCAAGTACTGTGATGGTTTGCATAGATACATCCAGAAATAAATGGAGTTTCTGGACATTTCGTCCTTGGGTGCAGCCTATCGATATGCTGTCAAAATCGAGCAAAAACGTAAACAAAAGACATGACAGTTTGGGTTTGCAAACCCCTCACAGCAGAAGCAAGGAAAATGCGGCCCCAACCCACAGAACAAAGGGTAGAGAAAGGATGGGAAGCCTCAGGACAACTAGTCCAAACCGCAAACAAAGAAGGAAAGTGGGAAAACAAAGAAAGACACAAAGAATTGGTGTGAGTTCCATAAGAGCCCCTCACATAACATTGTTGAATGTCGCTCAAAACAGTCATTGGTGACCAAGGTGAAAGCCTCTGAATCAAATGTAGGATATGACTCAAAGTCAAAACCGGAAAAAGGAAGACATATTATTGATGCAAAACCCAATGCCACCATTGTTGCTACCACCAAGGTCCAACTGGACGAGCTTGATGAACCAAAGGAAGGTGAGCGTCTCTTTCATTCACAGATGTGGGTGAAGGGTACCCCGCTGCACTTCATCGTTGATAGTGATAGTAAGAAGAACCTCATCTCAATGGAGGTCGTCAAATGGCTCGACCTGCAGACAATGTTGCATCCAGATCCATACACCATCAGATGGCTTCACCAAGGAAGTGATCTTCACGTCAGCCAATAATGTCTCCTGTCTTATGGTATCAAGTCGTTCAAAGATGAGGTATTGTGTGATGTTTCTCCCCTTGAAGTTTATGAATTTCTTTTTGGCCAACCTTATTTATGGAAACGTCATGTTGTTTATGAGTCTAGGCCTCGTAGTGTTATTATTAATTTGGACAGGAGATTATATAGGATACCAGAGGTAGTCCCATCTACCTCCATTTCCTTGATCTATGCCAAGTAATGCAGGAAGGTCATCTCTCAGATCGGGAAGTTTGTCTTCTTCATGATTCATGCTCAGAGTAAGAGGAAGGTTGCAGCCACATCCATGGCATCCGCGATAGGTCTCTCCACATAGTAGAAGAAAGTGGATAAGATCATGGCAGAATAAAAATACATCTTCTCCTCACCCACTGGGTTACCTCTGCACTGTCAAGTGAAGTATTGAATCGATCTGACCCCCAACGCACCGCTACCGAATGGGCCAGTCTATTGTCGCTCTCTGTCATAAAATGAGTAAATTAAGCACCAGATCCAAGAGTTGCTCGAAAATGGGCATATTCGACCAAGCTCATCACCTTGTGGAAGCCGAATCATGCTTGTGCAGAAGAAATACGGATACTGGAAAATATGCATTGATTACCGAGCCCTAAATAAAATCACAGACATGAATCGGTACCCAATTCCATGAATTGACGATCTCCTTGACCATCTCAAAGGGGGAAAACACTTCGGTAAGATTGACCTAAAGTCTAACTACCACCAGGTTCCAATAGTGAAAATCGATGTATGAAAGACTGCCTTCAAGTCCAAAGAAGATCATTTTGAATGGTTGGTCATGCCCTTTGGCTTGAAAATGGCCCAACAACTTTCATGAGGATGATGGATGATATCTTGTGGCCTTTCACCAATTGTTTTGTGGTAGTGTGTTTGGATGACATCCTCAGCTTTAGAAAGAATTGGGCGTAACACTTGCAACACATTCAATAGATTCTACACACTTTGCAACAACACAAGCTATATGCAAATTTGGAAAAAGGCTCCTTCAGCATGAACATGGTCCAGTACCTAGCTATATTGTTGATGAGCATGGGGTGCATGTAGATCCAGCCAAAATACAAGTCATATGTGACTGGCCAGCTCCGACCACACTCACTGAGCTCTGAAGCTTCCTAGGCCTTGCCAATTTCTATCCCAAGTTTGTGTTGGGATTCTCCCACATTGCATGGGCCCTTAGCCAAGTGACCAAGGGCAGTGGCAAGGAAAAATTTGTGTGGGGCCAGCCGCAACATAAAGCGTTTGATGATTTGAAGAAATGCTTATGCTCGGCCTCGATGCTCTCATTACCAAACCTACAACAGTCGTTTGAGATTGAGATAGATGCTTTAGACTATGTTGTGGGTGCAATTCTCACTCAGCATGGACATCCCGTGGCCTATCATAATGAGACATTGTCATATATGGTTCGTAAGTACCCCACTTACGACAAAGAGATGTACTTCATTGTACAATCTTATCGTCAGTGGAGGCATTACATTCTCAGGAAGGAGATAGTCATCCACACTAATCATAATCTTTTGCATTTCATGTAGACACAAGGAAAATTCCAGAATGAACGCCATTAGAATTGGTCCACATACTTGCAACTGTTCCATATCAACATCAAGTATAAGACATGGAGCACCAACCACGTCGTTGACTTCCTCAACCGACCTCTAGTTTCTGCACTAACCACGGTGCTACACTCATGTGGGCATGAGACCTCTGGATGGCCCCAACTCTATGAGCGTGATCCTGACTTCGCCACCACCTACCAGATGTTGGGAACAAACATAGTTGTCACTCATTTTCATCTATAGGACATGTTATTGTGTCCTCTGGTCCATCGTTGCGTTCCATCAAGCGAGTGTGCGAAGATGATTTGGGAAGCTCACTACAGTCAGGTGGAAGGACACTTCGGCGTAGAGAAGACAGTGGCAGTGTTGCAACAACATTTTTACTGGACGAAACTCCGATAGGATGTCAGCAAGTATATCAGGTCATGCGCGGCCTATGTCATTGCCAAACCGACCATTAAGAAACAAGACATGTACACCCCTCTTCCTACTCCTAACAGGCCTTGGGAATCCATCTCGATAGACTACATGCTGGGCCTTTCTTCAACAAAGCAAGGAAATGACTGTGTTTTCGTGGTTGTTAATCGATTTTCCAAGATGGTGATTTTGGTCTCCTATAAGAAGAGAATCACAGTAGAGGCCACTGCCAAGCTCTTCTTGGAATGAGTGTGGGTACATTTTGGGATACCAAAAACCATCATCTCCGATCAGGTGGTGTTGGGATTTCAACCATTGGGTCCCATGGATGTTGCAGTATCACTTGCGTCCAGACATGAAGAATCCTCCTATGCACAAACTGAAGCCGACAAAACCACCCGGTTCATTGAATTAATCCAACACATCTGCCAATAGGTTCATGATATTTTGCAGAAGTCCAATGCATCTCAAGAGGATGTAGGAGTATTATTGGACCATAGAAACTACACATATGAAAGAATTAGATCTTTAAATAAATGACAAAGTAAAATATATAAAGAATTAGATCTTTAAATAAATGACAGAGTAAAATATATAAAGAATTAGATCTTTAAATAAATGACAGAGTAAAATATATAGAAGACATCATCAACATCATCCTTCTTACAATCAACAAGTCTACAAGCAATATCATTAGATGCATCATCATGAGCATCAACAAATGAAGTAGTTTATGAGAGGTTTTCAAATACCCCATTAATCTTCTCAACATCAGATTTCTTTAGAATGGCATGTACTCAATTAACTTCTAGTTCAAGAACTTGTTTGTAAAACTGCAATTCTTGAATAGACTCATCTTTGCTAAATATATACAAAAATAAAATATCATAATCTTTCTTTAAATCCTATTCATCAAACAACCAAACGTTTATATGCTTGGAGGCAAGCAACTTTCTCATGAAGCTCATCAACAAAGACTTGGAACCCTCATTCTCTAATTGGGTATTGTTTTTCTCCAACCCAACAATCCTTTCCTTAATACCTCGATTTTTTTTTGTGTACAATTATGAAATGGTGCTATGCAAGGCAACAATTTATGTAAAAAGGCAATGATGGGATCCATTCAATTTTTTTAAAACCAAATCAAAGTCACTCATATTCAAATACTCTTACATTAATTCAAAAGCAAGTCAACTCTCTCTAGTCGATTTTCAACTCAACTCTTTAAATAAAGGAGAAAATTAATAAAGACACAAACTTAACTCCTTTTTCATTGAAAAGTTTTTCCAAATCTTGTACGAATTTTGTAGAAAATTATAGTTGCACCTTGTTGATGGTAATTTTGATCATGAAACTTTGTCCTAGAGGGTTTTAGTCCATTTCAAGAAGACCCATATTATTGAAATTTCAAAGAAATGAGTGAATCCATGTGAAACTATATTTCTAGAAGAAAAAATAAACTTAGCTGAAATGTTGAGTTCGTCCAATTATTAACTCACTTCTTAAATAATAAACCACTCTAACTATATAATATACTTGATAAAAGCTAATTCATTACAACTCCCAACTCCAAATCACTTAAAACATCTCATTATTAATTATGCTTTGAATTTTGCTAAAAAAAAAAAATTATGTAATTAATTTAATTTTTTTTGAAATTTTAAAATTAAAAAATTAAAACCTAAAATGATAATTAATTTACTTCTAAAATTTCAAACCTAAAATTATAATTAACTTATTTATAAAAGTTAAACCAAATGGAAACTATGTTTTTTTTTTTAAATTGAATGTATTATGGAATAAGGGATATTCAAACCATCTCTAATTTTATATTTCTCAATAATTAATAATTGAACGCTCTTATCTCAACCATTCTAAACCATAATAAATATTATTTTTTCAAAATAGCAAACCCTATCATAAATATCTCTAAATAAACATCATCTTTTATCTTTTATATTCAGAGTATGCAGGTTTTCATCATTCTTCATAATCCTTGTGCTTTCTCCATATTTATATTTATAGACACAAAACTATGAAATTAAAATACTATCAAATTTAGCTTTTAACAATTTCTCATTTGCAAAATTCCAAAAGGAATCCCAAAGAAATAGGGAGATTTGAGTGTACCTTTAGTCCTCGCGGCTTTCGTGAGTCGTCAACGAAACTGCACCAGGATTTGCGCCGGACATGGTAATTTGGCACGTGATATTTTCGTGTTTATTCCTTGAGTTCTCTGCTATTTAATCTTAGATAAGAACAGTTCGACGCTTCGCTAGGCAACGCTGTGCATCCCGATTCCCAAGTATGCATATCGGGTACAGGCGGACTAAATTATTTGTTGCCTGTACATAATAGATACGTAGTCAACAGGTTTACATTTATACATTATGCACGATTTACAACGTCCATTTCCATCTGGGGAGGCATTCAATTTTACTGTCTGCATGATGCCTTACCCAGACTGAGCATTTAATGTCAGTGTTCACTTTAGTCTGGGGGAGGTATTTCATACTTACTGGCGTCTGTATCATATTAGACTCCTTTGGGCAGGTTTACCTATTTATATGCATAATTGTCAACGATTCTTCCTAAACGGACCCAAATTTGTTTTATTCAGTGTTTCCTGTTTGCTCTTTGAGGTGAGGATTCTCTGTTTCGTCCACAATTGAATCTTTGTTATCAAGGCGAAAATAAGTCAAATGTCCACATAATATCGATCTATCATCTATGCGAGCAAAGGGGAACCAAGTCAAGTATTTGGATAGTCCGTAGTCCATCTTGGTCGACTTTCATCACAGTCAACTACTTACATGTGTGTCACAAAGGTGAGTTTACAGTAAGATCCATAAATTCCAACAATCCTGGTTAAACTCAGCTTGGAGGACAAATCAAACTATATAATTAAGGAGCAAATTTTTTGATAAGGATTATCATATATATTATTGATAACCAAAAACAATGATGACCTACACTTAAAAAAAACACACAACCCACCACAGACAGCAATTATAACCCACAAAACACAGACAACAATTATATTGATCAATCTGAAATGCAATAACCCTCCTCAGAATAAAAAAAAAGTTTGAACAATTGTGAAGTCAACAAAATTCTCTACTCAATCTACACCGAAATTAATGAAACAATCTATGCTCCATGCTTATAACCAAGAACATATGTAAAGAAAATTGACACAGAAATTAATGAAACAATCTATGCTCCGTGCTTATAACCAAGAACATATGTTAAGAAAGTTCATATGTAAAGAAAGTTGACTGGACAACAAGATAAGCCAGCCTTTCAATGAGTCAACTAAACAATAATAATTAACCAACAACCAATCTCTCTTTGTCCTATAAAGAGTGTGTGTAAAAAAGGACATTAAAGGATCTAAGAATCATCAAATAGGTGCCTTTTGTGGCACACAATAGTTCTCAGTTGGCATCCATGTTGGGATCTTCTATAATAAATAGTCAGCACTCTATTTAACTACAACAACAAGTCAAATCAATCTCTACATTCCCAGCCCTACATCATGAAACAACTCGGTGTTCCCAACCCTACATCATGAAACAACTCGGTGAAACTTAATGCAATTCATAACTAGTCCTTGTTAATAAATCGATTATAAATTTGAACTAAGGTTTAGTTAACATTGAACATCAATTTAACATCTTGCCTTTAAACACAACTAAAGGATCAATACAATATAATAGTCCATAAAGAATATATCAAGACATTCAAATCATAAGAAAAACATCTGGAACAACATAAAAAAAAAAATGCAATAAATACTTGGTCGAGTGACACTTCGAGTTGAAACTCAAAAACATCTTGAACAACATAAAAATATTCAATAAACACTTAGTCGAGTGACACCTCCAGTTGAAACTCAATCAACCACTCTATTAGATCAACTAGAATAAAGAGGGGGACAATATTATTGTAGTGGGCAATGTACACAAGTAAGTAGATCTCAAGCATCAATCAACCACTCTAATAGATCAACTAGAATAAAGAGGGGGACAATATTATTGTAGTGGGCAATGTACACAAGTAAGTAGATCTCAAGCATTTGTTCAAATGATTCCATGATTAATCATTATTCTAACCATAATCAACCTTGGTAGTCAACATTGGTCCAAAATTTGTCTTTCACGCCTCTTCTATAAAAATAATTGCCATGATTTCAAGAATATCAATTCTTGGACGGATTCCTCCAATCTTTGTGATGATGATGTTGATATGGGAAAGAACTTTGTTCCTCCTAAACAAAAGGTGCATGCTGAGAGGCATGCTCAACAAAAGTTCCATGATTGCCATACACATCAATAATATTGTCACGCATAATAACATTTTTCTAATTTTTACATGTTATTATTAATCAAATCTTCAATCAACTTAGAAAAACCATCAACAATTGATTTTTTTTCTTACATCTTAGTTGAATCACTTCCACCTACAAAAAAATAAAACAATAGTGAATGTAGAATCACTATTATTTTTTGATGAATTCCTTTCGCCTTTTCTAGTCAATCTTAACTAAGAAATAATTAGAACATCAATACCCACTCTTCCCAAGTCCACCATTGGCATAGCCCATCTTTCTCAACAACTAGGACCCAATACCTATAGTATGTTTTTCAAATGTGAAAAGATCTTTGCACTAATAGCCAACCATGCATGAGAAGATGTCATGACATCAACATAATCCTTCTTACAATCAACAAGGATACAAGCAATATCATTAGGTGCATTGAATCATGAGCATCAACAATAATAGAAGTGGTCCGAGAGAGGTTTTCAAACACACCATTAATGTTCTCAACATTAAACTTATTCACAACAATATACAATTGACTAAATTCTAATATACAATTGACTAAATTCTAATTTAAGACCTTATTTGCAATCTTGCAACTTTGAATAATCTCATCTGAGTCAAGGATATGCAACAATAAAATAATATAATATTTCTTTAAATTTTGGTAATCATCAAACAACTCGACAACTTTCTCATAAAGCTCCTGAATAAAGACTTGAAAAAAGAACCCTCATTCTCTGGATATTAATTTTTTCCCACCCAACAACCCTTTTCTCAAAATCTCCATTTCCAATCTACAATTAAGAAACAATACTTTACAAAGCCACAATTAAGAAACAATATTTATCAATGAAACAATTAAGAAACAATACTTTACGTACTAAGACAATCACAGGATCTCTCTAGTTCCTTCAAACCCAAATTAAAGGTAATTATATTCAAATAGACTTTAAAAATTTAAATTTTTACTTTGCTAATTCATAAGCAAGTGTACTATCTTTTGTTTGCTAATTGATTCTCAACTCAAATCTTTAAATAAAGGAGTAAGTTAAAAAGTGGACAAACTCAACCTTTTTTTTTAAATTCTTCCCCAAATCTAATAGGAACTTTGAGAGAAGGTATAATTTCATATGATTGATGAGAACTTTTCCCTTAAAATTTTAGTTCACTTTAAGAAGACCTATATCATCCTAATTTTAGAAAAATGAGTGAATAAAAAAAAACCTATATCATCTTAATTTCAAAAAATGAGTCCAATTATTAAATCACTCCTTTAGACCATGCTAATTAAACTTGATAAAGGCTAATTCATTACAACTCCTCACTCCAAATCACTTAAAACATCTCATTGAGTAATTTTGCTTTAAATTTTACCAAAACAAATGTGTTTTATCTATTTATTTTTTCACATAATGAGCCCACTTATTCACCGACTCCTTTAGACCATGTTAATTAAACTTGATAAAAACTAATTCATTACAACTCCTCACTCCAAATCACTTAAAACATCTCATTGGGTAGTTTTGCTAAAATCAAAACCTAAAATCATAATTAATTTATTTAGAGAACTTAAACTATATATAGGGAAGATATTTTTCTGTTAAGTCTAAATTATAAAATTATAATAGATAAAAAGATTTTTCATCTTTGATGTAGTAGATAATTATTATGTCATAAAGCACACTAAGTTGGTTTTAAGAAACTACTAAAAACAAAATTATAGTAGATAAATATAAATAGACATAATTATAATAGACATAATACTATCAAATTTTGATTTTCACAATTTATGATTTGCTTCTCAAATTCCATAAAAAAATTTTTTTACAAATAAGGAGATTTTAGTAACTCCTATCTAGGGTTAATTTTGATAGGTATTTACTCATTTTTTCCTTACCAATTTTAAAATCTACAAATTATTGATAACTTTTACTTAATTTTTAAAACCATCCAATTGATAGATCGAATTTATGATATATATATATATATATATATATATATATATATATATATATATATATATATATATAAGTAACATATAATGAAGGAAAAAGCTTATATCCATCCTTGATCACATCATACAAACTGAGAAAAGTAATAGTTCCACAAATTATAAAGTTGATTTGTCATGTAAACTTGTAAAACATATCTCATAAATTGAGCATCATGCTCATAGGGGTCTTTGAGTGTGCTAGAAAAATCCCATTTTTATGGAAATTTATATAGAGTGAGTTTTTGGAAATTCCATCATCATAACATCATAGCATCATGTAATCTTCTAAGCTGAAAAGCTGAAAATTGAAGGGTAAAGGGGAAGAGAAGAATCCCATCTTTATGGAAATCTACATAGAGTGAGTCTTTGAAAGTTTTGGAAAAACCTATCTCCATAGCATCATGTAATCCTCTAGGCTGAAAATTGAAGGCTCAAAGGGAAGAGAAAAATCCCATCTTTATGGAAATCTACATAGAGTGAATCTTTGAAAGTTCTGGAAAAACCTATTTCCATAGCATCATGTAATCCTCTAGGCTGAAAATTGAAGGCTCAAAGGGAAGAGAAAATTCCCATCTTTATGGAAATCTACATAGAGTGAATCTTTGAAAGTTCTGCAAAAACCTATCTCCATAGCATCATGTAATCCTCTAGGCTGAAATTTGAAGGCTCAAAGGGAAGAAAATATAGAGATTCGGGAATATTGTTAAGTTCTTAGATGCAACCACCCATAGAGTAAAGCTCATGAATATTTGGTATAAAATTGCAATTGCAATTTAATATGCTTTTTGATGCTAGTATTAATGATCAAAAACACTTATTTCCTCATAAGAAGTGACAAGTTCAAATAATATGAAACACAATTTAAAACAAAATTCATCTTTTTTAGGTTTAGAAGTGCCGGTCAAATTTATACCCTTGATCCCCTATATTCCGTTTCAATGGCCATTAACGGCCCTTACATCGTGGCCTCGTGGCTTTCGTGGGTCGTACGGTCTCGTGGCTTTGTTGGTCGTAATTGAAAGTGTACCGGGCACGTGATATATCCAGCTTCCTTTACTTCAACGCTGTCCATCACGATTACGTACAGGCGGAATAAATTATTTGCAGTCTGCTGATAGCTAGTCAACGGTCTAACATTTAAACATTATGCACGACTTACAACGTCCGTTTCCATCGGGGAAGGCATTCAAAATATTTTAATGGTCGGCATAATGCCTTCACCAGACTGATCATTAAAATCTTAATGGTAATCTTACTGGTGTTCCCTTCAGTCTGGGGGAGGTATCTCATACTTACTGGTGTCTGTGTCTTATTAGACTCCTTCGGGCGGGTTTAACTATTTATATGCGTAAGTTTCTGGGACAATCGTGAACGATTCATCCCGAACGTACCCAAATTTGTTTTAATCGTTATCTCCTGTTTGCTCTTTCGAGTATTTTCCGATCCGTCAACTATTGAATCTTTGGAGAGATATTCAATAGTTTTACGCCAAAATTAGATCGCCTTCTCTAGGTTTGTTTTCACATATACAGCGAAAATGGTGAACTCTATGAAGAATGCAGGATCAGGGTCCCTCTCTCTGAGGTCATTGAACCATATTTCTCTCGTCTGCAGATCGCTGGAGGACTCCACTAAATTTTACGAAGACGTCCTCGGTTTTCTTCGCATTAAAAGACCTGGTTCCTTTGGCTTTGATGGAGCCTGGTAAGTATATTATATTCTCCACTGAGATTCGATAGTGTCTTTGGAGTTATGCTTTGCTTCAATTGATCGATCTCTTTTTACTAAATCTCAGTCCGCCKAACAAGATGTATTAAATATTGTGTTCTCTGTTAACGATGCAGGCTGTTTAATTACGGAATAGGCATCCATCTGCTGCAATCTGCGGACCCAGACAATCTACCCAAGAAAACTGAAATCAATCCAAGGGATAATCACATCTCCTTTCAGGTATAGTATTCAATCTCACCAGATTCATATCTGATCAGGTGTAATTATCACCAATTATTGTCAAAATATTATACTGATATGAAGATTATGCTGATCTGTTACATGTGTTTGGGGTTGCAGTGCGAAGATGTGCAAGCTGTGGAGAGAAAGCTGCAAGAAATGAAGATCAAATATGTGAAACGAATAGTGGAGGAGGGAGGGATATACGTTGATCAGCTATTCATCCATGACCCCGATGGCTTCATGGTTGAGGTCTGCAATTGCGAGAATTTTCCAGTGGAGCCCATCAATATCACGGGGCCTGCAGAGGCCTGTCTGAGGCTGCCTTCTCAGGTAGCCTTCAAAAAAGAGAGTTGCATTCACAAATTCAATCCACAAAGACGAAGCAGATGCTGATAGTGGGTGCAAGCGCAGCGCAAAAGCAGTTCGCTGTCTAATGTTGAGTGTAGTCTCATGTTTACATAATAGTATTATTTATAGAATTATTTTGCGAAAGTAAAAAGTTTAGAATAAAATTTGTAAAGGATTGGCACATCAGTTGCCAGTTGTTTTTTTATGATTTATGTATACTGTTTTAAGTTTTAAATCATTTATGTATACTCTTGAGCTTGATAAAATTTTACTTTAAGTTTTTAAATAACTTAAATTAAATCAGTCTAGGAGTTGTTTAAACGTTTTAAGTTTTGGATTTTTTTTAGAAATTAGGTTATATAAATTTGATTTAAATTATTTTTTTTAAGATTATAATTATATTTTTGAATTATAAATAATTTCATTTCTTAAAAAAAAAAAAAAAATACACTATGCACTTTAAAATAATTTCATTTCTAATCTACTGACCAATAATAAATAATTTCATTTCTAATCTACTGACCAATTTCTATCAAAATTAACCCAAAAATATTAAAAAAAAAAAATACACTATGCACTTTAGGTAGTAAACAATATACATAATTATTCAAATCTTCGATATTATTGAATGCTTCATTCTCCCATGCTCGTGTACATGATATAGAAATATAACATACACTTGTTTCTTGTCATATTTAATTATTTTTTATCTTCCTATTTTCAGCATTAGGTAGTCATAGGCCCTTAGCTTGAATTTACATATTTTATTCCTCCTTCCACTATTTGGCATTGAATTTAAATGTTATGTGTGTTTTTAAATGTATGGTGATTTTTTAATGAAGCATTGTCTTAAGAGAACATGGGGTTGTTTTTACACTAGCACAACAGTGGCTGGTGAACGTCGAAAGGCGATGTTAAAGCTTCTTCCCAAACAGTTGAAACTCACATAGAGCTGAGGAAATCTAAAAGTTAATTTTAAATGTGGTAATTCCAAAGGTTAATCAATTAAACGTGGCAATCATATGGTGGTACAATAATTTCTTAATATGATTAGGTAAATGTTAAAAAGTAAACAGGTTAACTGATGCATTCAAAAATACAAGGTTAAGAGAATTTCTTTATTATCTTTTCTTTAATAACTATTTCTATTTGTTTTTTAAATTATCATTTTAAATTTTCTATTTTCTATTTTCTAATTTATTTTAATTTATTATTTGATTATTTTTTGTATATATTTGTTGATATTTGGGTAGTTTCGGAAATACATTCTTTTAAATTGGTCATGTTGATTCGACCAAGGGAAATGACTCATTCATTCACAGATCTTTGTTAGCGGTGAATGACCCAGGCACAGTCTTTCTCTTGACGAGGAGTGGATAGACTCGAGGTGCTCTCACATTGTCTGCTCAAGGATGGAGTGATTTAGATTAAGTAGACGTGCATTGATCCAGGTGAATATTGGTGGCCACCCACCTATTCCAACTGGATCACATACAGATTTCATCTTAGTAGTTTCAGTTTTCATTTTGGCAGTTATTTTTCTAGCTTTTTGGGTTTTGAACTTTCGGGGCCGTTTTGAGGCCCTAAACAACATTTTTTGGGCCCACCACAGTCACACTGTAGACCGAGTTAGAGTGTGATGTCAAAATGTGGAATCCTTGGATAGACCTTTCGAAGGGAATATCCTGCGTCTAAAACAAAGATCGTATGCAAAAGTTACGACCCCAAGAAGTTGATGTACCAACTTACCCCAATGGGGCCCACATGACTTTTGGCACTTCATCTCCTAGGGTTAGGTTTTTCGATGTCTAGGGTTTTGGTATTCATGTTTGATGTAAAAGGCCTTTGGAGCCTAATTGTACTCATCTTGCAAATGAGTGTAGTCGTCACATCTACTCTCAGAGAAAATATGCCACCATTCTAGAAAGCTTGTTTCAGTCTACATTTTGCAGTTTCATCATATTTCTTATTTAATAGAAGTCAAGTTTTATCGTATCTCTGTTATTATTCACTGTGTCTCTGTGTTAATATTATAGATCTATGCTTTCATTTTGTTCTGCTCATAAATCTAGATTAGTGGTATCAAAGCGGTCTGCTCCCTGTCATTTTTTAGTGCATGTCCTTGATGAGGTCAAGTTATAGAAAGTTGGGTCTCGAGCTTGTTTCTCTTGAGGAAAATTGCCCTTGCACGCCCAATAAACCTTCCACGACGAAAGAAGATAAAGACGACGAGATAGGAGATCCTTTCAAAATGTTGCTCGAGGACGCCCTCGAGTGACAGAGGAACGCGATGATGGAAAAATTTGCACAAATCCTTCGACGACTGCCGACAAGTGATGCATCTTCCTCAAACGAAGGCACCACCCCATTCAAGGTACAAATCAATTTTATATTCCTATATTTGAAGGTCAAATAGATGCAGAGGTTGTAGATAAATGGTTAAACCTTCTAGAAGGGTATTTTTCTGTCCACAACTTTTCTGATAGAGAAAATATTACATTTGCACTCTTCAAGGCCGTACCCCATGTCAAATATTGGTGGGAGACTTTCTGTGAGCAAAAGGAAATAGAGGGATCTACATTGTTTGTAGTTTCACCCACTTGGGGTTCCTTCAGGGATGCTATTAAGGAACAATACTACCATGTTGGAAGTTAAGATGACTTATATATAAGATGGGCCACACTGCGGCAAGAAAGGGACCAGACAATGCCATAGTTCACCAATGTCTTCCACACCTTACGCACCAACCTGGGTATCAAAGACTCTGAGCGACATTTGGTGCTCAAGTACCGCGATGGTCTGCATAGATACATCCAGACAGAAATGGAGTTTCTGGAAATTTCATCCTTAGGCACAATCTATCGATATGTTGTCAAAATCGAGCAGAAGATTAAACAAAAGACGTGGTAGTTTAGGTCTGCAAACCCCTCACAACAGAAGCAGGGAAAAGGTGGCCCCAACCCACAGAACAAAGGGCAGAGCAAGGATGGGAAGCCTCAAGAAAACTATTCCAATCCGCAAACAAAGAAGGACAATGGGAAGACAAATAAAGACACTGGGAATTGTTGTGATTTCCATAAGAGCCCCGGACATGCCACTGTTGAATGTCGCTAAAAAACGTCACTGGTGACCAAGGTAAAATCCTCTAAATCAGATGCAAGCTCCGACTCGGAGTCCAAACCAAAGAAACGAAGACAGATTATTGATGGAAAACCCAATGGCATCATTGTTACTACCACCAAGGTCCAGCCTGACGAGCTTGATGAACGAGAGGAAGGTGAGCCCCTCTTTCATTCACAGATGTGGGTGAAGGGTACTTCGCTGCACTTCATTGTTGATAGCGGTAGTAAGAAGAACCTCATCTCAACGGAGGTCGTCATGCGGTTGGCCCTGCGGACAATGTTGCACCCACATCCATACACCATCAAATGGCTTTGCCAAGGAAGTGATCTTCATATCATCCAATAGTGTAGCCTGTCCTACAGAATCAAGCCCTTTAAAGATGAGGTATTGTGTGATGTTTCTCCCCTTGAAGTTTGTGATGTTCTTTTGGGCCAACCTTATTTATGAAAACATCATGTTGTATATGAGTCTAGGCCTCATAGTGTTATTATTACTGTTGTGCTACTTATATGTCTAATATAATGCGCTCATTAATTATCAATCTGGAATTCATAATCAACAGAGTTACAAGACACCAATAAGAAAGGTAATTCCTAGTGTCACGAGTATAGAATTAAACTAGATTATGCAAGCTGAAAACAAATCAAAATAGTAAACTACAATGTACTTTGGTTGTCTTTCACAGAGAGGCTATCTATTCCATTATGACACATGCAAGTATGAGATGGCATTGGTTGATAGATCAACTCTAATGTCTGACCCAGAAACTAATTATGCAATCCACACTTTCTGAAAGGAAATCACACATCAATCAACAGAGCATAGGTAGTTCAACAGTCAATATGTTGATTCTGCTGTGGTTCACAATGAACTTCACTAGGTCTTCTCCAAGTAGTTTTGACTATTGCTCCCAACAGCTATGATCACTCAAGGAAATCAAATTCATGAGAATAGAAAATAAAGCATATACAAAAACAAAGCAATTAAAGATCTAAGAAATTATAAAATGGAAATCTTAATCTAAATTGTACTGTTATCATCTAACAGAGTTAGAACTTTAACTAATTCAATGTTTAGACTATTGAAAACAAACACTAATGCTAATCTACAAAGAGGCTAACCTTTGTTGGGCGGTGGGCCCTTGCCGCTTCAACAGGTCAGCTGCTAAAGTCTACAGGAAGCTTGCTCTTAAGACATACATTAATCTCACTCACACTTCAACACATAAAAACTCTCTTTAACAACTCAACTCATTCTTAATCATAGATAATCAGAATATGGAGATAAAATGACTTTCCATTAATCTTTACTCAGAAAATATGTCCTCTACTATCATACGCTGCTTACACATTGATAATATGCTAACTCTCCTCTCCTTCTACCATCCTTGCCACGGCTATTTAATAGTCTGCATCGTGAAACACAAGGAGGCGAAGGGATTTGCAAATCAATCAGTTGTTTAAGTTTTACCATTCGGTTACATCTTCAGCATCATCCTCATGACACAAAGTGCATGAGGATGAGGCAATTAACAAACTTTCCTTATCATAGAAAATAGATGCCCACCATTTGACTTAGGCGAGATCTGGCACTTAACTTAGTGTATTGGGCTCTTCCATATGAGTAACGGATCATAACATGCAGATGGTACCGGATCACGACAGGGCGCTAAAGGTGGTACCAGATCGTGACAGGGCGTGGCCATTGGTACTGGATCACAACAAAGCATGTTCGTTGGTACCAGATCACCACAGGTAAGATTTAGTACTGGATACGTTTAGTACTGGATCAGACAGCAACAATCTTAGTGCGCAGGTACCATATCACGATAGAGCTGGTACAGGAATGCTAGTCATCTAGGGGTCAAAGATTCACATATGACAAATCGAGCATTAGTACATGAAATATTTAATTCCTTCACTCAATAAACCAAAAAATACATGAATTAACCATACTTTTCCTTATGACCTTATTACTGGCAATTGGTGGCGTTCTTGTCATTCACTCAAGCTTTAGGTAGGTCCAAAAAGGTATAGGTGAAGAGTAAAATAGGGTGATGAGAATGTCAATTTCAAGTCTCAACATTCCCCCATGCCAAAATCATTGCATTCCCTCATGCAATTGAAAACAAAACCCAAAATTTTCAAAACTTGAGACTGTTTTCTTTACTTGGGTGGATCAATGATATTGATGGCTGAAGCCTCTCCTCTTATCTCCCTTTTGATGACCCTAACATATTGTAGGAGTCTTAATACCTTCTTGAGCTTGTTATAGGTCTCCTCATGGTCGTCTTCAATTTGTTGGCTGGTTTCTTTCAACTGCTCATTTTCCTTTTTGATATATCTATCCAAGAGTTGATATTCCTTTACTTCCTGTTGGAGTTCCTGATTTTGTTTTTGTAATTCCCCAATCCTTTTCTTCATTTGTTCTCTTGTCAAGTTCTTTGTTGATTCTACCATTGCTCGTTGGGTGCACTCCCTTTCCTCGACTTCCTCCCTTATCCCACATAGAGTAATAGTGGCTTGCTCTTCAGTCAGACTAGGGATGTCATCTTGAATTGGTAGATCCTCAGAAGGGGAGGTAAGGTCGATTGGATGTTCCTATGTATGAGGGCTAACTATTGTTTTTCCCTTCTTTGCCATGCTCCTTGTATTTCTTTAACAAGGAGGTACCGGATCAGGAATGCTTGCAGGGTTCCTTTTCTTCCTCTCTAATTGTGAAGTGGTGATAGGGGGTTGTTCCACAGACTGTTTACTCTTAGTTTCTAAGCTATGCTTCCTTTTTTTTTATCATTTTCTGATGGTCCTCTTTCTCAACTGCCACCGTGGAAGTCTCCTCAACTACTTTGTTTTTACCTTTTAATTCAGAGCTTTTAGAAGTCTTATTGATTGTGGAGGAGGACCCTGCCTTTTCATGTTGGCTCACTGCCCTAGATGATGGTGGAGTTGTTTTATCCTTCTTGCTCTTTCTCTCTTGGGGTTCCTTACTTTTCTTTGGACCATGCTGGGTTTCCTCCACAGATCTGTTTCCTGTGGGAAGGTGTTGTGTGATAAGGGTTTTCCAACTAATCCTCTATTTCCTAAGCTCATGCAAAACTAGCATTTCAATGAAACCTTGATGGTAGATGCTAGTCTTTTCTATTTTGGATATGGTTTTAACATCCCTTACCATTTTATTCAAACCCATCCATAGAAAATAGGGAAAATCAATTTCAGGGCCTCCTTCAAAATGAAATAGGAGCCTAAGGTGATAAATGAAAGTCACATCATACCTGCCTTCACAGGTGACAAATCGTTGAAGACTGGTAATCATTGGGTGGTATTCTTCTTTGATGTAATTTCTAGGGATCCCTTTCTTCCAGTCGGGATGTTGATGATATGCCTGCAAGAATTGTTGGGACATCTCTTTGTTAATTTCCACACCTTTGAAGTATTTAGCTCCTCTGCTAGGCAGTCCCGTAACCTCCCTTACTGTTGCTTCATTAATTATTAGTTGTAGATTTCCTATACGTGCCGTCTCTCCATCATAACCTTGTATAAATTCCTAAGATATCTTCTCGTTCCAGCCTGTAAATTTTTCTAGAAATGGTATCCACCCCAATCTGGTATATTTTTCTTGACATAATTGGTATTCCTCGGTTTCCCTATAAACTTGGAAAACTGGTTCGTGTCTCGTAACAACCATCGTTATAAGTTGAGAAAAGGGTTGGGCTGTAGCACAAGGGTGTAGTGAATTGATGGAGGGTTTGGTACTGGAAAAGAGCAGGCTCAGAACTGGAGAAAATCTCATGACAGGGGGAAGTATGGTGATGGTGTTGTGAATGGTAAGTTTGAGTGAGGGTGTTGTAAGGAAAAATTACGACCAAAAGAGGCTTATTTGGATGGCTTCACCACCAGATAAGCCATTTCTTATCTACCCATTACTGTAATGATGAGGATAAGACGTCGGGTATTAGGGCATCATTTTAGAATAGGTGATTGGACTTTCGGGGGGTGAAATTAATGTTGGATCGTGGTTCATGATATACGATAGGTTCGTGAATTTGCTTGAGGACGAAATATATTCGTGGGTTATCATTGCTATGCATGCTTCATATTTTGATATGATTTTTTCCTTTAACCATGTTCAAGAGCTATGAGAGGGCTAATTAGGTTTAGGCATATAGGTATGAGGGATAGGCGCATGGGTTTAATACTAAGGTCGTAGGATATTGTATAGCTTTTCATATTTATTGTAGTTTTATGAGCATAGGAAAATAAATACCATTTTACCTTTTCTTTCACTTTTGTATGATCGATGCCCATAGTATGTGTGACTGCTTGTAAATTGTCAAAATTCATCCTTTTAGACTGAAGCTTCTTGAAAACTTGGTACGGGAATGTCCTGTACTTCTGATGTGCGTATATTCTTTTGTGCAGAGTGATCATTTGAGTCTGGAAAAGAGTTCTGAAGGGGCTCTTTGACCTTCCCCCATGCCGAAGATGTTGTATCTCTATAGGCAAGAAAATTCAACATTTGGTATCATAATGGAGAAAGATGACAAGAGTAAAGAAAATCAATCAAATTTTAGAAGTACAACTTATCACTTATCATATGATATCATGCAAAAAAAATGAAATTTCCCTTGTTGGAATGGATGATTGACAGAGGTAGCATTTAGCAGTTAAATAGGGGAATACATATATGTATGCATCTCATGCCAAAAATGAAATTGTCCTTCTTTTAATGGAATATTGACAGAGGTAGCATTTAACAGTGAAACAGAGGAATACATATATGTTTTCTAGAAGAACAGATCCCACCTAACTTGCTTCAAAGATTTACTATCATTGGTTATTATAGATAAATTTCACAATATGAGTAGATTAGGCTCCCTAGTTAGGGCTCCACTCTTAAGAAGTTTCCTTCTTAGATAATGTAGGCTTTAGATGTCAGACTGGTAAGTTGACTTAGGGTGATTCTCAAATGGACATTTGCTTGGAGAATTATATTGCTAATTCATATGGGATTTTGTATCTCATGAGAGCCAATAATGACCTTTACTCTTTTTGTTTTAGATGGCAAAAAGTGGATTTTTCAATCAGAAAAGTATAGATGAGACATGTTTCAACCAGAACCCACTGCCAGCAAGCCTGTTCAGTACTCCGGTGGGGTAGTTGTGATAATTAGTGAGAGGTGCCTTCCCCAGGAAGAATGCCCCATTGCCAACATGCCTGTTCAATACCCTGATGGGTTTGCCTAGTCATACCACAGACCAGTACCCACTGCTAGCAGACCTGTTCAGTATCCCGACGGGTTAGTCTCTTAAACCCTTTTTCCATCAGAGGCTTCTTGTCCATAGTCACCCATTTTGGTTTGTATTAAAGAGTGCTTTGCATGGTGATAGGGGATGCTTGTCTGAAAACCTTTTTACAGGGTGGGATGGTATTGGGTTGGAAGGCATATACTCTTCTTTTATATGTCTTTTAAAGATTTGTCTGAAGGAAAAATAAACTTTTATGCACATTATTTCTTTAGAGTGATCCAGATGTATAATTTTGTCTGAAGTTGTCCATAAGAGAATGACCTAAAGTTTCCTTGGGGTACTGGTACATCCTCTGTCATAAAATTTTTGGTAGTGTTCCCATGGTAGAGAGTGTTCATATACTCATATGTTACTCTTTAATAAGATAATCCAATGAATACTATTGAAATCTGGTTAGGGTGAGATAGTTGCTTATAGGCTAATATATTTTTCCTTTAAATCATGCTGAATACTGGGTAAAGGCAACTTCTAGTATTTAAAGTGGATTATGGTTCTTTGAGAAATCATGGGTAAATATTGTGTCCCTCTTTTTAGTTTGTTTTTAAGCAACAAAACCAAAAGAAATTAAAATACTTCTCAGCAACATAACCAAAAGAAATTAAAATACTTCTCAGCAATAGAACCAAAAGAAATTAAAATACTTCTTAGCAACAGAACCAAAAGAAATTAAAATAATTCCCTTTAGCTGTCAATAGAAGGGCTACTATTTGATAGTGCTTTTGGCTCCGTGGTTCCATCTTAAATGGTTGTTTCATGGCTTCATACTTCAGATTTATTTACATAAGATTTTAAAATATGCTTTGTCGATATGTATTGATAGTATTGCAGAAGGACAGATTCTGGTACTGGACTGGTACTGGACCAGAACAGGATTTCTGGTACCGAAATCGAACAGAATATTGTTGATGCCTACAACTAATATTTAGCAAATTCATGAAGGATCAAATAGATTATTAAAAACTTGCTTACGAAAGAAAAGAAAATTTGCGAAAGTAAAACAAAAGGAGGTAAAGGTCTTTTGTTACCTTCAACTTATTATCAAAATTCGATCACACCTATGTACAAAAAGTTTCAAATAAACCAATCAATCAATGTGGGTCAGTAGGAGGATCTCCATCCTTAATGATCATCTGCATGTATGAATTTTGTAGTATACGAGTCATGAATTCTTCTTTGGACAGTGGTTTATTGTAAATTCGCAATCGGTGACCATTCACAAGTAGTGGTGTCTGTTGTTCATCAATTGTCTTTATCCTGATTGAACCATTATTGTAGATAGTTTCAATTTTGTAAGGTCCCATCCAACGGGTGGTTAACTTACCTTTGAAGTTCTTGAATCTGTTGTCATACAATAGGGCCCAATCTCCTTGTTAAAAAGTTTTCTTTTTGAGATACTTGTCATGCCATTTTGTTCTCTGTTCTTGAATGAGGGTAGTCCTTTGAAGTGCTTCCTTCTTGGTTTCATCCAACTCATTAAGCTGTGAGAGTCTTTGTTGTTGGGATTCATCCAAGTTCATGCCAACTTGTACTGCAGTCCTGAAGGTTTTGATCTGAAATTCTATGGGGAGAAGCACCTGCTTCCCATACACTAACTCATAGGGTGTATGTCCCATTGTATTCCTCCAGGTGATTCTATAAACCCATAAGGCTTCTAATAATCTGTCATCCCAATCCTTATGGTGCAACTGCACTGTTTTGGTAAGAATGGACTCAATAACTTTGTTGGTGGATTCTACTTGTCCATTTGCTTGTGGATGATAGGGTGTAGATTTCCTGTGTTTGATTTGGTACTGTTCTGTAATAGCTTTGACTAGATGAGAGGTGAATTGGGTTCCCTGATCAGTCACAATTTCTCTCGGTACACCAAATCTAGTAAAGATATCATTAAAAAGGAAATCTACCACCGATTGTTCACTGGCAGCCGGTAAAGCCTTTGCTTCAACCCATTTAGTCACATAGTCAGTGCATACAAGTATATACTTTTTCTTTTTAGATGCAGGGTTAATGGGCC
>ML776797.1:1319789-1342635 GCA_009831015.1 Picea engelmannii
GAGAAGGACACTTGAAACACCTCAAACATTTGATTTGGAAGAGGAGAAATGAGTCAACAGGCTTGCAAACCTTTTTCCATCTAAAAGCACCTCAAAAACTGAGTTTTTGGAGGGGAGCGCTCCCCCTTACACTATCTCGGAGCGCCGACGCTCCCCCTTACACTGTCAGGGATCGTTATAAAGCTCCCCTAGCCCTTTTGAGGGAGAGATATAGATTTTGAGAGTGCTGGCGCCCCCCTAAAGCCTACTAGGGAGCGCTACAACGCTCTGATGGCCCTTTTGAGGGAGAGCTACCTATTCTGGGCAGTTGTTAAGCTGTTGAGATGAATGGGGGAAGCATCTTTTCATTCTTGAAAGGCAGTTGGATTCGAATCCCTAGTCCAACCATGATCTTAGGGCAGATCCTCAACTGAAGGAGGCAAATCCTCAACTTCCCCAAGGATATATCAAGTGGTTAAAGCCTCTCCAAGGCTATATAAGCAAGCTTTATAATGGTGAAAGGGGACTGAAAAAGGAGAATCACACCAAACTTATGATCTCATAAGTGGTGCTGGAGCTGATTGGAAATGGAGAAGAATTGCTAGCATGAAACCTATGATCTCATAGAAAACACACAGTCAGCCAAAGGAGAGTGATCAGTGAAGCTGCTGTTATCCAGGTTGTGGATCTTTCAAGCAAGGGTTAGATGAAGGGGACTTGATGAAGCTGTCGCATTCGCATCTATGATTGTAAGTACTGCTGTTGTTATTCTCATCAATATGACATGCTTGGCCTGTTTCTTTCTAGTTTGTGTCTAATGTTACATGAACTTATCATTGATAGATAGATCTGTTTTCAAGATAATATCAATAGAGTAGGAAGCGGTTGTATCTTGTTTGTCTGCAGGACTCAACGAGGAGCAATGGATCGGAGTGCAACTCAGAGCGTGCAGAGACAAACGCCGATAAAGAGGTACTTCTGTTCTCCTTCCTTCTCATATGTTAGTTTGGATAGATTTGAAAGGAATTTAGTGTCCACATTAAGCATTTTCTGTCTTAGAGTTAGGGTCAAGCTCTTTGAGGTGATCTACCTGTCTGCAGGGAGATTTTCCTACAACAGAAACTGGCGACTCCACTGGGGAGATAGCCTCAAATTGAAACTTCTTGTTTTGATTTCTCCTCATTGACCTTGTTCTACCCCTTGATTGTTTCAGACCTGGTTCACTCCTCTTTTGATTGGTTTCATGATCTGATTGGCTCCCTACCCCATCATACTCAGCATAGTTGTCGAGTTTAAATTGCAATTTTTGGAATTTTTTGACATTTTTGGGAGTTTTTGAACCTGGCGCCCTTGTCCCAGTGTTAACAGAGTGCCAGGGATCCCCTATAGCCTTACACAGAGCGCTATAATGCTCCTTTCCTTTGGCAACAGAGCGCCAACCCCTTTTTGGCCAATAAATCTTCTAGAATTACCTTTTTCAGGGTCTTTCTCTGTGTCTCTCCTACTGAGTAACCTTGTGAGTCAATGCTCCTTCTCTTTCAGCCTTGGCATCTGTCTTTTGCTTGAAGAACAAACATCTTACTGTTTGGATTTTGTAGCCTTCTTGACGCAACCTGCCCTCGGCAGCACGGTCGCTCCACCAGGACCTTCTCTTTCTCTACGGCCCAAAGAATTTTCAACTCTCCGACTCTCTCCGGGGTCCTTCACCCACAGCTACTTCCGGCGGCCCTCCCTTCCTTAGTTAATGAAGGATTGGCTCTCGCGACTTCGCAAATTCCACAACGGGGAACTGCACTCTCGGATCCCGAGACCCGATACTCTGGTCAACGTTGACCCCTCCTCGGTGTATCGGAACCTCGTGCTATCGCGACTCGCGACTAGCGCTCTTATCCCTTCGAGTCCTCAACTTCCGAGACCCGAAGTGCCGAGGTGCCGATGACTCGGAGACCCCGTGATCTTGCGCTCTCGCTACTTCCGAGATCAGACTTGAAGTTTTCCGCACCCGAAAACCGATATCCCGAAATCACCTGTCACCTCATCTCATTTGACGTACCCCATGCAAGGCATTTCGGAATGTCGTAGTTCCGCATTCTCGTGACTTCGCTCTTCGAGAAGCAAGAATCTTCCGTCGCGAACTCCCGATACATCTGACCCACAAGTCAGGTCGCGATCTTAGTGATTCTTCACGACGAGTCAAGTCATCGATTCTCTTCCTCTTGAAGAGTTTTCTCCATTCACCACCTTTACTCGGTGAAACCTCTGCAGGGTCGACTTCGCAACAAAGTCGAGAGGGACTATTACTCCTGAGCTTTGCTAACTCAGACTCCTTCTGGGAACTTTCATGCGCTCTGTGCACCCTTCAACCTTCAACCACCCTACAAGTGTTGAAGTTCTCCTGGGTCCTGTGCACTCATGCTTGCAACAACCTCGCTCCTTTCCTTCTCAGACTTGCTACTGAGATTCCACGTCCAACCTGCTCTTGACTGCAAGGCTCGAACAACCCAACACAGCTCTGGGCAAAAGAGAACAAAAGTTCAACTACTTAGCCTCCTCGACGCACTCTATGCGGAGGTATTCCACTGCACTCGATGCAGGAATCTCCTGGCTTAAGCAGAGAAACAATTGAAACTCATTCACTCATCTCTCAGGTTTCGAACCTGATATGTGATCACATACGCAGCATATAAAAGATAAGCATAAAAGGAAGCAAACATGCAAAGGCATAATATCAGCAACACACAGAGCTCAAACACATCCATGGAATTGAATCAGGGCTTTTCCTATTAATTCAATGACTGTACATGGAAGTTCTTCACTAGCTCTCTGCTCTGCTCTCTCTTCTTCCTTTCCTAATGCTAATGCTTGATGAAGTGTTATGTTACAATGATACAAGGGAGGGTGTCTATACTCCGTTTTCCCTCTCGAAAGCTAAACTGTCTAATCTACAGTTAATTATTCTATCTACTTGCATTAAATCTAAGTAAATGCCTCAGCTACCTAAGGACGAGAGCTTATCCGCTAAAGGTCCGTTACATATACAAAGTGCGCTTCATCACATCAATATTTAATGTTTGGCGCAGTCATATTTCAATGTTTCAAAATTTGAATGCTGGCGCTGTCTAGCTGTTCCTTTGCCTCCTCGCGCTGGCTCGCTTGATTGGGTGAGCGATGCTCCTGCATCACTTCTTCACTATTGTTATTGGGTTTTTCTGTTGAGTGAAGTTTGAAACCCATGCATTGTCTTTCTCTCTGTTTAAATGAGTAAAAACCCTGGTGAAGGTCATCAAATGCCTACAGATCTCTTCATCTTGACTTTAGTCAAGATCATTGTTCTTCAAATTTTTCTTTTTGGGTGCAAAGTTTGTTTTTTCTTTGATTGATTCTTTTCTTTTGCTTTTCGTTTTGATTGCAACGAAAGGGTGTATTGTTTGTATGACTTTTTCTTGTGCTATTCTGACTTTCATCCATCCAATAAGGCAATTAGCAAGACAAGCATTGTGTTGAATTGATCATTATTCATATGCAAACAATAAAAAGCATCTTCATGATTGATTGCACATGTTAGAAGGCATCTCAAAAGTTTTAGCATCACATCAGGATTTGATTGAAGAAAACTTGTTTGAGGACGCTCCTTATTAGTGCTTGTTAGTGAAAATAACTCTCTCTCTCTCCCTTAGATAGATGTTCATTGAAAAGAAATGAATTCTTATCATTTTTGATGCATTTTTGGGACTGATTCATAATTCCATTCGTTTCACTTCCATGCACCCCTTTTTTGAGTAAAGAACAGCTATAAAAATCAACGCTAATTAAAAATTATTTAGAACTTTTGTTTTCTAGGATCCTCCACCAACAGTAGATTAGGCTTAGTACTTTGGATTAGGGTTGTGAGCATAACTCTCCAAAGTTTCCAAAACAAACATTAGCATCCCGAGTTAGGGAGAGTCAAATCCAATTATCGTATAAGTTTGCCTGGGATCCCCCTCTCACACAGGGGTTACGCACGAGGTTGCATTCGGGTGAGCTACGGGGACTAACCCTCCGTGGTTTAACTGATTGTGGTGGTCAGATCGTATTATGGGGATCACTTCGAGGTAAATCCATAATTACTGCGTGGAATCCTTGTAGTTGATTTCGGGCTCGATACCCTGCCCGTACGTTCGGATCGGATTGTCGACTGTTCCCGCCCAGGGGCTGACTGCGAATTGGTAACCTTAGTGGCCATAATATTTAGGGTCTTACACGAGGTGACGGTCACTGGAAGTCTCACTATACCTGGAGCAGACATTGGTCAAACTCACTCGGGCTCCTTGGAGGGTAAATCTACAATTGCTGCATGGAATCTTGCACCAAGGCGTAAGTCCGTTAAGCAGGTCGCCATTGTAACTGTTCCACCCTATCCCCGCCCCTTTTGGACTTGATCACGCGACGTTGGATTTCATCACCAACTAGTACGATGATCAAAAGAAGGTCCTGTTTGCTTGGTTGTGATTCTTAGATTCTATTAGCGTATGCTGTTTCTTTTACTTAGTGGACCTTAGGTCGAGTCAGTGTTAATGGCATCGAATCATGGGAATACCAATGGAGGAACCCCTTCTTCTGGGGAACCTTATACCTTTCCTTCATTTGGAAACTTTGGTCCTCCATATGTTGCCACACTGAGTCTTCCAGGACTCACTATTGGATTACCAGTTTGGTTGTTCCCCACACCGGTGATCCCAAATCCTCCCAATGTTTCAGTTGCACCTAATACTTTGGATGTCAATACACCACCCACACATCAACCTCACATCGAATTTTCACCTTCTTCGCCCAAAAAGTCTCCTTCCATTTCTCCTTCTCCGCCTAGTGAAAGCTCTAAAGAAAGTAGCCAGGTTGATCAGAAGAAGAAGAAACGGAAAGAGAAGAAGAAGAAGAGCCCAAAAAGGACCAAGGCCCCAACAACATCATATGTTGTCTCTAAGAAACCAGTTACTGTTAATAGTACTGGGAGTGTTGATGAGGTCAACAAGATTAAAATGAAGAATCCAAAAACCAAATTCCCTTGCAGCCTTTGTAAGGGTGACCACTTTCTGAGGGATTTCCCCGGTCTTACCCAGGTCTTAGAAATGTGGTCCTCCATGTCATCGGCCTCTGTCGGTCCTGTCGATGATACCCCATCAACTAGTGACATTAAGGTTGGTAAGAAGAAGAAAACTGTCAAGTTCCCTTGCATGTTCTGTAAAGGTAATCACTACTCTCACCTTTGTCCTCGCATGGACGAGGCTTCTTCTCTTTTGGAAAAACTTCAACTTCCAAAAGGTTATCGTAATCTTTCCTCCGACCCATCGTTGGTTGATGGACTAGCCAATCGGGTTCCATCCTCGGTCAGTCTGGTTGATCAGGTGGTCAATCTAGTTTCCTCCTCGATTGAACCACAAACCCAAGTAGCTGATCCAGTTCCGTCATCGATCAACCCTGCTCTTCATCAAAAGAGTGACACCAAAGTGGTCGATCTATTTTCATCCTCGGTCGATCCCACTCTCCTGTTAGAGAGTGACACCAAAGCGGTCGATCCATTTCTACCCATCGACCCCATTCTTCCCTTGGAGAATGAAACTCAAGTGGTCGATCCAGTTTCGTCATCGGTCGATCCCATTCCTCCATTGTGGAATGTCAAAGTGACTGATCCAGTCCCTTCCTTGGTCAGTCCCACTCTTCCTCTGAAGAGTGGCAAAGTGGTCTATCCAAGTCCACCATTGGTCGATCCGATCCAATCATCGGTCGATCCTACTCTCTCTCTAGAAAGTAAACCCGATACTGCCCATGTTTTTCTCATTAATACAGACTCTACCATGCCTAGGGGCATTCCTCCTCCTCCTGTGGAACCCCCTCCAAGTACTGAAGCCATCCATTTTTATTGGGGTGCACTAACTGGACCTCGTATTCCCTCCCACATTCGTTTCCAGATTATAGTACAGGTTCGTGGTTAGGACGTTCCTCAAACGCTAATAGATGAAGGCACATCCATTAGTATTTTGTCTTCTGTTGCTTGGTACGCTTTGGGTTGTCCGCAGCTTGCACCGGTTACATAGAATCTATTAGTTTTTAACAGAAGAACCAGTCAACTTTTAGGGATCCTTCCTCAGTTTCCTGTAACTTTGGGAGGGAAAATTGTCTTTATAGATGTCATGGTAGTCCGAGACCCCTTGGATTTCGCTTTAATCCTCGGGCGGGATTATGTCTATGCAATGAAAGCTCTTGTATCCACCCTTTTCCATGTGATATCTTTCCCTCACGATGGAATAATTGTGACTATTGATCAACTTTCATTCATCGGCCCCGACTGGGTTACCTCCCTAAGTGGTTCCTATATGCAGACAGTATCGCCCCCGCCGCATGTCAATTATGTGGCGTTGTCTCCCATGACCTCAACTTCCGATGATTTGGATCCGGTAGTTGACATGGTGATCTCTTCGGTAGGGTTATTGGAGATGGATCTCCTTACCCCTGTCATGACCCTCGACATGTGTTCCTTCCAGAGTAATTCTCTTCCATCCGATGAAGATCTCTTGGAATCCATGACCGAGTGTTTTCCTTTGACATGGTATCCTTCCAGAGCATTATCCTCTTGGAAGCCATGATCAAGAAGCAACTACTGAGCATAGTTTCCCTTCTCTGTGGCAAGCTCGTTAAAAAATGAAACAAAGGTCACGAGCATAGTTTCCCTTCTCTGTGGCAAGCTCATTAAAAAATGAAATAGAGGTCACGAGCATAGTTTCTCTTCTCTGTGGAAAGCTCGTTAAAAAATGAAACAGAGGTCACGAGCATAGTTTCTCTTCTCTGTCACAACCTCGTTAAAAAATGAAACAACAATCTGGGGATCGAACCTGGAACCTTGAGCATAGTTCTTTTCTTGTGTCAAGCTCATTAAAAAATGAAACAATCACCTCTCCCTTCAAGTTGAGTCTTTCGCCAGATCTCGTAGATGTCGAGTCGAGTCTTTCGTTAGGTCTCATTCTTGAACCTTCATTTCATCCACCTGTATCCTTTTTCTCCATCTAGCACAGAAATTGGTGACAACCTCAAAGTCAGTGGATGAATTGAATCTTGGGGGGCATGTCTCCAGCCTTTGATGATCATTCTGGAGTCAAGCCACCAGCTTTCAAGCTGGGGGCATACCGAGATTAGTCTTTGTTCTTTCTCGTGCTTGTAAATACATGAGAATGCAACCGGGTAAACTTTTATCTCTTTTTCGGACACGTACGGATACACGAACACACGAAAAAGGAACCCCCCTGGAGTCTTCTTTAAACCCTTTTCAGACTCTCTAAATATGAAAATATTGTCGAGTGATCTTGCTTCCTTTCACACTCGTTAAAAGGTCAGAAAGGGCGTCTTTCGAGCGATAGTTTACACCTTTTTCGGTCTCGTTAGACTACTGTACGAAAAAGGGAACTGAGAGAGTTCTCTTTTAAGTGTTTTTCCAGACTCTATAATCATGAAAAACCTTCGAGTTTTTTGTCTTTGGACTCGTTAAAGCACACATCGACAGGCCCATATGGGACCGAACCCTTACTTCTTCCGGTTCGTTAAACAAAGGAAGAGGAACTTACCGAAGGTGAGTTATATCGAGCATGTGTTATCCTCCTCGAGCTCATTAAATCAAAAAGAGGTACTCATCCATCTGGATGGGGGAAAAATTGAAAGGAGAAAGCCAAGAAGTCTCTTGAGAACATTATCCAGCAATTCTTATAGTCGCCCTTGAACACGACACTTTGTCATTTGCGCATATCATAATCCGCTGAACCTCTGCACTGAGCCAATCCTTGAGTTCCTTTCACTCCTTTGGGTCACCCGACGCAAGTCACAGTATCCACTGCATAGTTTTGGTCCATGTCATGTTTTGTTGTTGTGCCTCAGTGTTCAAGGGAAGTATCCGCCTCTAGAGTCAGCCATCCCAAATATCTTTCCTCAAAACCTGTGTTAGTCCATGTCCATTTGATTTTCCAATTACATCTCTATGTCCATTTCATGTCGTTGATGGGGGATACATCAAGGCCCTCCCTCGACGAGTCTATTCCTATCGACTTCAACACATTATCCGGGAATCAGACTTAGAAACCAGTTAGTACTTTGGGACCTGCATGCCTCAATGGCAGGCCTCCTCATGTTTGACAGTAGCTTTACATCATTGACCTCTGATCGGATGATTCCACGGATGTTCGACTCCATCTCATCCATTCACATTCGTTGGAGTGTACTAGGGTACCTTGGGAATCATTGACATTAATGGTGATCTCCCTCGCACTTGTTAACGATTTACACCATTGACCGGTAATCAAGTGGTTTTTGCCATGTTCGACATGAGGACATCTATTCACATGGTTAGATTCGTACCACATTGGGATCGATAAGAAGATCGTGGGTTGAGTGATCACTTTGATATGTACTTTGCCCAGGTTGCAATGGAGTTTCTCTTGAACAATGACATATATACTGTTACATAGATCCACTTTGTATTGGTCGTGGCTATGTCTTGTCATCTTGTAGATCCACTGTGTATTCTTCGTGGCTACGATCAGTCCAAGTCATCAGAGGATAGATCCACAGTGTATCTTCGGTGGCTATACCTTCTTATCAATACAATTATGGATCCGCAGTGTATTTTATGGCAGCCATATCTTGCAAGTCTTGATCACCCAAGCATATGTATGCCTGTCTTGGGATTTGAAACATGTCATGATATTTGTTGGATGTTTGTGTGCAGCTTCCATCAGGTTCTCCGAGTCTATACCCTTGCTTGAAAGTCTACAAATCATTTCAGTTATCAGTTCCTGTCTTCTAACTTCATACTTTGGGGGGCAATCTGTTACACATAAAAAATACTCACTTTGATAGTGTCGCAAGTGTCGTCATTACAAAGGTCGCAAGTGTTGCATTTTTCTCACAAGGTCGCAAGTGTCACATGTTGCTCACGAGTGTCGTAAAGTGTCAGGGAAGCATACTACCATGATGCCTATGTCGTGCCTATAACGACATGAGAAGGACACTTGAAACACCTCAAAAATTTGATTTGGAAGAGGAGAAATGAGTCAGCAGGATTGCAAACCTTTTGCCATCTGAAAGCACCTCAAAAACTGAGTTTTTGGAGGGGAGCACTCCCCCTTACACTATCTCGGAGCGCCGACGCTCCCCCTTACACTGTCAGGGAGCGTTATAAATCTCCCCTGGCCCTTTTGAGGGAGAACTATAGATTTTGAGAGCGCTGGCGCCCCCCTAAAGCCTACTAGGGAGCGCTACAACACTCTGATGGCCCTTTTGAGGGAGAACTACCTATTCTGGGTAGTTGTTAAGCTGTTGATATGAATGGGGGAAGCATCTTTTCATTCTTGGAAGGAAGTTGGATTTGAATCCCTAGTCCATCCATGATCTTAGGGGCATATCCTCAACTGAAGGAGGCAAATCCTCAACTTCCCCAAGGATATATCAAGTGGTTAAAGCCTCTCCAAGGCTATATAATCAATATTTCTAATGGTGAAAGGGGAATGAAAAAGGAGAATCACACCAAACTTATGATCTCATAAGTGGTGCTGGAGCTGATTGGAAATGGAAAAGAATTGCTAGCATGAAACCTATGATCTCATAGAAAACACATAGTCAGCCAAAGGAGATTGATCAGTGAAGCTGCTGTTATCCAGGTTGTGGATCTTTCAGGCAAGGTTTAGACGAAGGGGACTTGACAAAGCTGTCGCATTCGCATCTATGATTGTAAGTACTACTGTCGTTATTCTCATCAATATGACACGCTTGGCCTGTTTCTTTCTAATTTGTGTCTAATGTTACATGAACTTATCATTGATAGATAGATCTATTTTCAAGCTAATATCAATAGAGTAGGAAGCGGTCATATCTTGTTTGTCTGCAGGACTCAGCGAGGAGCAAAGGATCGGAGCGCAACTCGGAGCGTGCAGGGACAAACGTCGATAAAGAGGTACTTCTGTTCTCCTTCCTTCTCATATGTTAGTTTGGATAGATTTGAAAGGAAGTCAGTGTCCACGTTAAGCATTTTCTGTCTTAGAGTTAGGGTCAATCTCTTTGAGGCGATCTACCTGTCCGCAGGGAGATTTTCCTACAACAACATCTTCTTCTTGTTTCTTTTTCATTTTCAGAGTATCTAATTGGTTACTTATTTTTCTCAAGATCTCTGTTTTAAAGTTCTCCAACAAGTTTCCTAACTCAGTTCTGGTGACTGTCCCTGAACTTTGTTTTGTATTTCTGCTAAAAGGGTCTCTTGGTCCTTTGCTTGTTTTAGCTTGTCCTCTTGAGTATCTCCTACAATAATCTGCAATTTCTGAAAAAGGTTTTTGGTGTACATCTCCTGAACTCAACAAGTTTAAAACTTCTATGCAATCATCCCTAAGACCTTTCAAGAATATAGTTCTTACTATAGTTGGGTCTGAGGTGAATAGTTTTGACTTTTGATAGTTGTATAAGAACCTTTCTAGGTAGTCTTCAGGACTTTCATCTTCTGTTTGATGCATTTTAAAAATGTCATTTTTAACATTATCCTTACAATAGTCTTGGTATTTTTGTAAAAATGTGTCTTTCATTTGATCCCAAGATAGGATTGTGTTTTCTCCTAAGCTCATGAACCATCTTAAGGCTAAATCTTTCATTGTAGCAAGAAAAAGCTTAAGTTTTTGGGCATCGTCTGAGTAGTTATAGCTTCTACATAATATGTCAAACTCAAATAAAAATAAATCTGGATCTTCAGTTGACATACCTCTGAAAGTGGGTAACGATGATAATGGGATATTCTTCATGCTGATGTTTATGGAAAAATCCAAGATTGGAAACCCAAAGGTCTCAGTCTCTATAGCTGCATTTCCTTCTTCTTCTACCATTCTACTAATGGATGGTTCAGAAACTGGATTTTCTGTGTCTCCCAAATGTTCAGCAGACTCACGTTCTGCCTGTCCCAACATTGATTCTTCCATTTTAGGTTCTCCTTCTGGAGCCTCGCTGGCTCCCCTTGAATTTTCTGTTGGTGGAATTTTTCTTGCACGAGTATTAGTTGGATTAGTGGGGGGGTTTGTTTTTGAATCTTTGGAGCTTACAAATCTACCCTTGTTATCTCTATATCTATGCATAAAATGGAAATTTGATTCTTTAGCTGAATTGAAATCCTAATTCTATCTAGAAGGTAAGAAGGCAACCTGCCTTCGGAGAACCCCACTCTAGTGGTCGTGTGGATCTTCACTCATGTCTTAAACGTTTTATCCTCCTCCCTCAAACAACCTTTTAAAACATTAAAATTTATGCAAACAATCTAAGCTAAAAATTACTTCCTACCGTTTGCAACTCCCCGACAACGGCGCCAAAATGTTGTGCTACTTATATGTCTAATATAATGCACTCATTAATTATCAATCCAGGATTCATAATCAATAGAGTTACAAGACACCAGTAAGAAAGGTAATTCCTAATGTCACGAGTATAGAATTAAACTAGATTATGCAAGCTGGAAACAAATCAAAATAGCAAACTACAATGTACTTTGGTTTTCTTTCACAGAGAGACTATCTATTCCATTATGGCACATGCAAGTATGAGATGGAATTGGTTGATAGATCAAATTTGATGTCTGACCCAGAAACTAATTATGCAATCCACACTTTCTGAAAGGAAATCACACCTCAATCAACATAGCATAGGTAGTTCAACAGTCAATATGTTGGTTCTGCTGTGGTTGAAAATGAACTTCACTAGGTCTTCTCCAAGTAGTTTTGACTATTGCTGCCAACAACTATTATCACTCAAGGAAATCAAATTCATGAGAACAGAAAATAGAGCATATACAAAAACAAAGCAATTAAATATCTAAGCAATTATAAAATGGAAAGCTTAATCTAAACTGTACTGCTATCATCTAATAGAGTTAGAACTTTAACTAATTCAAAGTTTAGACTATTGAAAAAAAACACTAATGCTAATCTACAAAGAGCCTGACCTTTGTTGGGCGATGGGCCCTTGCCGCTTCAACAGGTCAGCTGCTGAAGTCTACAGGAAGCTTTCTCTTAAGACACACATTACTCTCACTCACACTTCAACACACAAAATCTCTCTTTAACAACTCAACTCATTCTTAATCATAGATAATCAGAATATGGAGATAAAATGACTTTCCATTAATCTTTACTCAGAAAATATGTCCTGTACTATCATACGCTGCTTACACATTGATAATATGCTAACTCTCCTCTCCTTCTACCATCCTTGCCATGGCTATTTAATAGTCTACATCGTGAAACACAAGGAGGCGAAGGGATTTGAAAATCAATCAGTTGTTTAAGTTTTATCATTCGGTTACATCTTCAGCATCATCCTCATGACACGAAGTGCATGAGGATGAGGCAATTAATAAATTGTCCTTATCATAGAAAATAGACCCCCACCATTTGACTTAGGCGAGATCTGGCACTTAACTTAGTGCATTGGGCTCTTCCATATGAGTACCAGATCGTAACAGGAAGATGGTACTGGATCACGACAGGGCACAAAAGGTGGTACCAGATCGTGACAGAGCATGGCCATTGGTACCAGATCACAACAGAGCGTGTTCGTTGGTACCAGATCACCAAAGGTAAGATTTAGTACTGGATACGTTTAATACCGGATCAGACAGCAACAATCTTGGTGCGCAGGTACTGGATCACGACAGAGCTGGTACAAGAATGCTAGTCATCTAGGGGTCAAAGATTCACATATGACAAATCGAGCATTAGTACATGAAATATTTAATTCCTTCACTCAATAAACCACAAAATACATGAATTAACCATACTTTACCTTATGACCTTATTACTGGCAATTGGTGGCATTCTTGTCATTCACTCAAGCTTTAGGTAGGTCCAAAAAGGTATAGGTGAAGAGTAAAATAGGGTGATGAGAATGTCAATTTCAAGTCTCAACATTCCCCCATGCCAAAATCATTGCATTTCCTCATGCAATTGAAAACAAAACCCAAAATCATGTATGACACATCACCCAATTGAGCATTCGCGACATGTATCTCCATGCATGACGCAGCCCTCCTAACCCGTAGGTCGGAAGTCCACGTACACATGATATTTCCTCTTCCACCGGCCCGAAGAGCTCTCAACAATTGGCTCTTCTATTTCCCTTTCGGGAAATCTGCACCCACAAATAACCTTTGAGAAATTCCCCCCCTTTATACTTTGGGAGATCGGACTTCGCGTTTTCGCGAATCCAATGGTCAAGCGCCCTGTCTCTCAAATCCCTGAAACTCGAATTTATGACACTTGGCCTTTTCTCTGTCTATTTTGCCTTTCTCCTTATCGCGATTTTAGGAGTTGTGATGTCATGCAACTTGTCCCATCGACTCCCGAAATCCTGATTCCCACATTACCGAAACTCCGATGTTCGGTCACCAAAAGAAATCGACAACAGTGATTCCCTGCTCGATCCAACGATCAATGCGATTTTCGCATATCAGGAGTTCGAGACTCTCGATGTCAAAACCTCATGTCAACACAAACTCTGAATTCCCAAATCTTGATATCTATTTTGGATTTTCGACTTTTGAAAGTTGCGATGTCATGCAACTTATGCTCCAAGAACCCCGAAATCCCAATTGACTTTCCTATCGAAACTTTCCCTGAACTCTTGGATTTCCGCCACGCATCCTCCTATGATGGATGGTCCTCAATCATTTTCCGATTTCACAAAATCACATGCCTAAATGCTCTGCATCCTGTCCTCTTGATCCCCAAAGTCCCGACATGCGAAATGTCGACGGGCTCTTGATCGCCGCCACGTGTCTCAAGAGACAGACGGTCCTGATTTAGTTTAGGATTTTGTGACTTGCGATTTCTCGATGTCACAATTTCTCTGTCAACTCGAAACCCCGGTAGCCAAAATACCGACGGGTTCTTGATCTCTGCCACATGTCCTAATGAATGGGCGGCTCAGATCAAATTCAGGGTTTTCACTATGAAGTGACCCGATCTCCTGTCCTCGAGACTTCCGATATCTCGAATTCCAAAGTCCCGATATCCCGACGCCTTTCGGGACTCTCGCTCTGCTTGCGAGGGTTTAAACCCCGTGCAACTCTTGTCAGATCCGATGACTGATGGGCATCTAAGTGAGGTCCGATGGTTCACAATATCCTAAGCTTGAACCTTTGGAAATAGTCGTAACCCCCTTGCTTCTCTGTCAGATCGGATGGCTGGTGGGACTTTGCAAATTCTCTAAGGAGAATTTTGACTGTCCGTCTCTTCCCTTGGGAACTTCCGCGAAATTTAAACAAAATATTTCTCTGCGTGGAACTTGTCCTCCTGCAGCACGATGTCACTACACCTCTTTTCAATTCTTCAAGGCACTTAGCCTCTTGCTTCCCTTCGATGACTTTGAAGGTTCGAACCCTTTTGAGGTTTTCCATGACTTCGAGTCCTTCAAAAAGCTCCCGCTCACACTCCTTGCGGAAGACCTTCAAACACTTTCAAGTGTTGAACTCCTTTCAACTCTGCGCACTTCCTACAACAGTAGTCTCTCAACAAGTCATTCAGGTTTCAAACCCCTGAAACTCTACTCGGCCTGCGCACACCTTGTACAACTCCTATGCTCAACTTGCACTTCTATGAAAATGTGAACAATTGTTATCTCTCCTAAGCTTTCAGAGATGAATTTTGACTTCAGTCAACACACTCCTTGCGGACAAACTCCTCTGCACTCCTTGCAGGAATTTTACTCACTCAGACAGAGAAACAATTGAAACTCATTTCTTACTCTTCCTCTCAGACCTCAAACATTCAAGAAGAAATCATTCATACATAGCATAAAAGAAATTGCATGACCGAAAGAGTAAAGCATTCATGAGCATAATATTCAATAATGCATACACAGAGAATATTTTGACACCATGAATATGAATCAAAGCCTTTTTGTATTAATCTAGAACTTCCGTACATGGAATTTGTCTATATAGCTCTCTGCTTCTTCTCTTCTATGCTCTATGCTCTCAATTGACCTCCCTTTTCAATACACAATGAGGGTGTCTATATCCCATTTCCCTCTTTTATTCTAAACTGTCTAATCTATGCATTAAATTCTATCTACTTGCATTAACTATTATAAATGCCTTCTACCTACTAAGGAAGAGAGCGTATCGCTCAAGGTCCTTTTACTTTATACAAGTGTGCCTCTGTTTAATGATCTCATTGTCATTACGTAACATTTTCAAAATTTTCACTGGGTGCTTTTCCAACTATCTTTTATCTCTGCGCTGAATCGCTTGAGATGCTCCTGCATCAATGCAACAGAAGCAAGTGGATAAGGTTGTGGCAGAATACAAATACATATTCTCCTCACCCACTGGGGTACCTATACACTGTCAGTTCAAGCACTCAATCGATCTAAACCCCAGTACACTGCTACCGAATGGGCCAGTCTATTGCCGCTCTTTGTCAGGAAATAAGAAAATAAAGTTCCATATACAAGAGATGCTTGAAAACAGGCACATACGCCCAATATCATCACCTTGTGGAAGCTCAATCATTCTTATACAGAATAAATACAGGTCCTGGCAACTATGCATTGATTATCGGCCCATAAATAAAATCAGAGTCATGAATCAATACCCAATCCCATGAATTGACGATCTCCATGACTAGCTCAAGGGGGACAAATACTTCAGTAAGATTGATATGAATTCCGACCACCACTAGGTTCCAATAGAGAAAAACGATGTATGTAAGACTTCCTTTAAGTCCAAAGAAGCTCTTTTTGAATGGTTGGTCATGCCCTTTAGCTTGAAAAATGCCCCAACAAATTTCACGAGTATGATGTATGATATATTGCAACCTTTCACCAATTCTTTTGTGGTAGTGTATTTGGATGACATCCTCATCTTCAAAAATAATTGGGCAGAACACTTGCAACACATTCAACAAGTTCTACACACTTTGCAACAACACAAGCTATATGCAAATTTGAAAAAATTCTCCTTCGGAATGAACAGGTCCAATACTTAGGCTATATTTTTTATGAGCATGCATTGCATGTTGATGTAGCCAAAATATAGGTCATCCATGACTCGCCATCCCCAACCACACTCACTGAGCTTCGGAGCTTCTTAGGCCTTGCCAATTTCTATCACAGGTTCGTGTTGGGATTATACCACATTGCATGGGCCCTTACCCAAGTGACTATGGGTAGTGGAAAGGCAAAATTTGTGTGGGGATAGCCGAAAGAGAAAGTGTTTGATGATTTGAGGCAACTCTTGTGCTCAACCCCGGTGCTCTCATTACTCAACCTACAACAACCGTTTGAGATTGAGATAGATGCTTCAGACTATGCTGTGAGCGCAGTTCTCACTCAGCATGAACATCTTGTGGCCTATCATAGTGAGACATTGTCAAATACTGTCCATAAGTACCCCACTTATGACAAAGAAATGTAATCCATTGTACAAGATTGTCTCTAATGGATGAATTATATTCTTAGGAAGAAGACAATCATCCAAACTGATCATAAGCCTCTGTAGTTCATGCAGATAGAAGGAAAATTGCAGAATGACCACCATCAAAAGAGGTTCACATACTTGCAGTAGTTCCATATCAACATCAAGTATAAGACATGGAGCACCAACCGTGTCACTGACTTCCTTAGTTGACCTCTAGTTGTTGCACTAACCATGGTGCTACACTCCTATGGACATGAGACCATTGGATGGCCCCAACTCTATGAACATGATCCTCACTTCTCCACTACCTACCAGATGATGGGCACAAACACATTTTCCACTAATTTTCATCTACATGATGGGTTATTGTGTCGTCTGGGCCATCTCTGCATTCCATCAAGAGAGTGCGCGAAGATGATTTGGGAAGCTCACTATAGTCAAGTGGAAGGACACATCGGCATAGCGAAGACACTGGTAGTGTTGCAAAAACATTTCTACTCGTTGAAACTTTGACAGGATGTCAACAAGTATATCAAGTCCTGTGTGGCCTATGCCATTGCCAAATCGTCCATTAAGAAACAAGGAATGTACAACCCTATGCCTACTCTTGATAGGTCCTAGGAATCCATGTCAATGGACTACATGTCGGGCCTTCCTTCAATCAAGTAGGGAAATGAATGTGTTTTCGTGGTTGTTGATCGATTTTCCAAGATGATGATTCTGGTCGCCTACAAGAAGAGCATCACAATAGAGGCCACTGCCAAGCTCTTATTCGAACGAGTGTGGGTACATTTTGGGATACCACAAACCATCGTCTTCGATCAATAAATTTGGTTCCTCAACGCATTCTGGTTGATCCTCTGGTCATGATTGGACACCAAGATAATCAAATCCATGGCCTTCCACCCCCAAACAAATGGTCAAACCGAGGTCGTCAACATAATGATCATGCATATTTTGCACATGTCCAATTCCAAGCATCTGTGCACATGTCATGAGAGTCTTCCCTATGTTCAACAAAGTTACAATAGAGTCATACATATCCCAACTGACTACATCCCCTTTCAGGTGGGGTTGGGATTTCAACCAATGGGCCCCATGGATGTTGCACTACCCCTTGGGTCCACAGAAGAAGAATTGTCCCATGCACAAACCGAAGCCGATAAATCCACCTAGTTCATGATATTTTGTAGAATTCCAATGCTAGGTACAAATAATGCCATGATAAACATCGGGTTCCACACAAGTTTCAGGTGGGAGACAAAGTTTGGTTGCACCTATAGAAAAAACACCTTGCAAGACCCCATCATAAGCTTCATCCACTCTGCTATGGACCTTATACCATCACCAAGGCTCTTCATGACAATTATTTTGAGCTTAATATTCCCCCCTTCCTTGGATTGCACCCAATTTTTAAGGTGGACCTCCTTCGGCTATACTTTCCACCATTATTGGACACCTCAGAGGTAGCAGAACAATTGATATTGACAAAGCTCAACCCTGACTGCAAGAAACGAGCATCCATGGATCAGATCATGAACACACAGGTCAAGGGAACTCACCAACATAAGTTTTAGCTTTATCGTGTTGTCAAAACAGGGCAGCTCCTGCACCAAATAAAGTGGCTTACCCGGGGCTAAATTCAATAGAAATTTCTGCAACTTATGGGGGAACTCAATGCAATATATACCATTGCTTCCTAAAGGGTAGGATTGATATAGGTGGATATCGGTGGCCACCCACCTATTCTAACTAGCTCACATACAAATTTTATCTTGGCAGTTTCATTTTTCATTTTGGCAGTTATTTTCCTAGCTTTTCGAGTCCTAAAATTATGGGGTTATTTTGAGGCCCTAAACAACGTTTTTGGGTCCTCCACAATCAAACTGTATATGGAGTCAAAGTGTGACGAAATAATGTTTAGTCCTCGGATAAACCTTTTGGACAGGCTATCGTGCACCTAAAACAAAGATTGTATGAAAAAGTTATGACCCTGAGAAGTTGATGTACCAACTTACCCCAGCGGGGCCCAGATGACTTTTGGCGCTTCATATCCTAGGGTTAGGTTTTTGAATGTCTAGGGTTTTTTCATTCATGTTTGATGTAAAAGGAATTTGGAGCCTCATTGTACTCATCTTCTTTTGAATGAGTTCAGTGGTCACATCTCTTCTCAGAGATAAGCTACCACCATTCTAGCAAGCTTGTTTCAGTCTACATTTTACAGTTTCAACATATTTATTATTTAATAGAAGTCAAATTTTAGTGTATCTATGTTATTATTCATTGTGTCTCTATGTTAATATTATAGATCCGTGTTTTCATTTCATTCTGCTCATAAATCTGCATCATGCATGTGAGGAAATAATCATCAACATAAATATACTATATAAATAATATATTTATAATATAATGTACAAATATAAATAATATATTTATAATATAATGTACAAATATAAATAATATATTTATAATATAATGTATAAATATAAATAATTAATAAAAAATTAAATGAAAAGACAATAACAAAAAATATATGTCCATTAAATGAAAGGGCACTCTGCCCAAGTATAAATATTGGGGCCCTCAATTGTAATATACAATCTCATATAAAAATTCAACATGCTATTAGAGTGGGACTCAGCTTGAATCCCTCACAGGAGGGTCCAGGAAAATGAGAGAGATAACTTTCATTTTGTGTGAATATTTCTAACATCATAAAGATCATATCCAATTACTACACTACGGACTATTTATTTTCCAAAACTTGCTTTGGGCCCTAACTTTTGTACTGCTTATGAGGAAATTTGTACAAATGAACTATACATCAGATACAAATGTAATCTACAACCCTCTTAAGAATTAAGGCACCCTCACTCATGAGGTTTTCATTATTATTAATATTTGTTTAACTATATTGTAGTTCAAATTTGTTTTTTAAGACTAACATTTTAGGAAGTTTTCTTAATTACTTGGTAGAATTTATGCTGCTGGAGTTGTATTAAAATACCTAGTTGAATTTATGATGTCATATTGAGTTCCTATGTTTAAGGGGCATTGTTTTACTTCTTCTCTTATCTAGTCCATTCCCACTTCAAGTATTATCGTGTAAAATACACAATGAAATTGAATGGCTTTGGTGAGAAACTATAGTGAGCATTAAAAGGGTGGAGAGGACGTAAGCCACATGCTCACTATGGTTATTCTTCATGTTTTGATGTGTTATCCACCCAATATCTTATCAACACGGTAATTGATTTTTTTATTGTTTTCATATTGAAGTGTAAAGAGTGGAGATCATTCAAGACATAGGGAACAAAAGCATGGTTGGCATGGCAATAACCATTTTGGACGAGGAGACTTCAAGGAAAGAGGGAGTCAACTTTGTGAGAATAACTTGGTGATAACACTAAGTATGTAGTTAGAGGAGTTGGGAAAAATTCATTCCAACTAGAGTCCATAGATACTCTTCATATACGAGATGTGTTGTGTGTACTAGGGATGAAGAAGAACCTTCTTTCTACCTCAACATTGGAGGATAAAGGCTATAAAGTTGCATTAGTGAATGGATAGTTTCTTGTATGGCCTAAGGGCTCAATCATGGACTCTGCAGTAGTGATTGGTGTTCAATAGGGATTTTTATACAGATTGTTGGGATGACCAACCTAGGCATTGGTACATGAAAACATCATTTTGTGTGAGGTATGGCATCGATCATAAATTCTCCCAAATTGGTCATGATAATTTGACCAAGGGAGAATGATACATTCACTCATGGAACCATAATGATTTGGATAGTGGTGAATGACCCAGGTTGATGTTGACAACATCGGGTAGAGATCCTCCCATATTCGTCATGCTGAATTGACTATGGGAGGATAATACATTCACTCACGGGGCCATGTTGATTTGGCTAGTGGTGAATGGCTGAGGTGTAGTCTTCTACTCAGTCATGCTGATTTGACAAGGAGTGATAGAGACTCGAGATGTTGTTGTTTCTCCAACTAGTAGCATTGGGGGTGTTGATGTTGAAAGTCTCCCTCGTTGAGAGGGAGTGTTGATGTTTGGGAATCATAATGCATACATTCTCCCTAATTGGTCATGTCGTTTTGACAAAAGGAAATGAATCATTCAATCACAGAGCTTTGCTAGTGGTGAATGGCCAAGGCATAGTCTTTCTCCTGATGAGGAGTGGATAGACTTGAGGTGCTCTCACATTGCTTACTCCAGGATGGAGTGATCTATATTAAGTAGACATGCATGTGAGGAAATAATCATCAACATAAATATAATATATAAATAATATTTTATAATATAATGTGTAAATATAAATAATTAATAATTAATAATAAATTAAATGAAAAGAAAATAATGGAAAAGACATGTCCATTAAATGAAAGGGCACTCCGACCAAGTATAAATATCAGGGCCCTCAATTGTAATATACAATCTCATATAAAAATTCAACAATATTGTGTTACGATGATGACCATAATGATTAATGTTCATTGAGACTGAGACCAATTGATCTATCTCTCCTTAAGAAAGTAAGAGATTACTTAAAATTCTTTACAATTGTATTTGTGCTCGAAAAGCATTAAGAGAAGCATTCCAAGATCACTATAGTTTTGTTGTGTTAAAAGGTTAGGAAGACTAGTAGTGTGATAAATATTTTGAAATTTAGATCTAGCCTAAGTATATGATCGACATTATAAGAGAAAGTGATTTTCATATTCAACCATCTTAGTGTTAGAAAGGTGACAAACTCTTTCATTCCACAACGTTTTGGGAAGTGACCAATGCCCAGTTTCATTATGGAGTTGTTCAATCCCATGGTGGTTTGGGAATTGACCAACTCCCAGTTTCATTATAGAGCTAATGAGAATTTGTTCTTATTTTAGCAATGCTTATTTTCTTCTTTACACTCCTGAAAATATAGAGATATTTTTGATCTTCTAGATTAGGGTTGATTACCTCCTTATAATATATTGATTTTCTTTTTCCCTCTATCTTTATCATAGACACCACATTTTATCCTTACAAGGGGTGCTTCTAAGCCAATTAATGATGCTTACAAGTTTATAACAAAAATAGTAAATCAATCCTAAATTTGTAACATACAATGAGAAAAAGATTCCAAATGTAAGAATAAAGACTAGTAATCCATTAACTATTGATTTCTTGAAGAAAGAACATTAAAATAGTCTAGATAGATGAAAGATGATAAACCATAATGGTTGATAATAAAAAGTCCTAAAGCTAACACAAGTCATTGAGAGAGAGAGAGAGAGAGAGAGAGAGAGAGAGAGAGAGAGAGAGAGAGAGTAGTGGCCAGTAAGAAAAATATCAACAAGCCTAGTAAAATCCTTACAATTACACCTAACATTTCTAACATAGAATTTGGAATTTCTGAGTGCATAAATAATTCATTAAACTTCAAATAAGCATATAAATTTCAGCAGAATTTAACATTTAACATTTAACTACAACATAAAATTAACTTAGCCAATTCACAAACAATTTCCCTGGTTCTGATGCTAATTCGCCTTGCTGCCTTGTTGTTGCCTTCCTGCTGCCTGATGCACTTACCAACACTGCCCAAACCTACTATCCTCCCTGCCAACTAGGACAACTACCTAGCTCCAGGATATCATATGGATATCCTGGCCCCCGTGCCCAAAACCCCCAGCAAATCGGTGCCCCTGTACTAAACCTCTCGACTCCAGAACTCACTCCTCCCCCTAGTCCAAGAGAGCCCCTCCAAATAAAAATAAAAATCCTATAGAATGATCCCCCCTTCATAAACCTCCTCCCCCTCCATATCCTTCCTTCACCGCCTCTTGCATTTACTTCCTTATCCACCCATTTATTACCTTATCCCCTCATAATTAATTTCTTATCCCTTTATATTCAATGTCTTATCCCTTCCCGTGTACGTAAGTATTTAACAAATTAACTTATAATTTATTATCCCTATTAATTTAATACCCATGTTGATGAATGTAACATGTAGTTAATTAATCAATATTGCAACCATTAATTAATTAATAATTATTTAATTAGTATCTTTATACCAATATTGTTTAATTAATACCATGTTAAGACAATTAATCCCCTAATTAATTTTTACTTAATAATCCTTAAACATTTATTCAACTAGGGTTGTTACATACACCCACCCTTCAGGAAACTTCGTCCCGAATTTAAGGTATCTTACGGTACAAGGAAAAGAAACATGGTTCACACATTCATAACGATTAACTGACATTATCAGTAAGTAAGTCAAGAAAACTCATACCTACTAGTGTATATGTACAAGAAATGCATGTGTAGCTAGTACATACAAATCTCGTGCATGTACTAATAATCAAAACTGTCATCCTTTAGTAATTTATGTATGCATCC
>ML776797.1:1347374-1389071 GCA_009831015.1 Picea engelmannii
GGTAGATATTTCATTCGGAACCTCTCCTCGAAAAGTTCCCAAGATACCGTGTCTGGGGTAAGGTGCAGTTGTCTTTCCAGGTTTCCCCACTAGTTCAAGGCATTGTCTCTTAACTGAAAAATGGTGATTTTTGCCTTTGAGTTGGATGCATAGTCCCTTAAGGCAAAACACCTTGTCATGCCTTCCAACCATGCTTCCGCGCGTTCACTGGCGCGACCCCCGACAAACTCCAAAATTTTGATCTTATGCAATTCTCGCGTGATGTATTCAGGTGGAGGTCCTCCCCCTGAATCCCTTGATGCTTCTGGATTACCCGTTCCAAATGGTGGGGGTTCCACTTCAGTCCCTGCCGGTTGTCGCCCCTTTAAAGTCTCGTTAATGGCTTCCAACAAGTGCAGTATGAGGGCTAGTTCGGGCGATGTTGGTGGTGGCGCTGGCGGTGTTGGCAGTGCTTGCGACGACGCTCCCCTACCTCGACTCCTTCGAGTCCTGACCATCCTGTATTCTTTAACCTGCATCACCCCAAAGTTGTCAGGGTGAGTTCAAGGATGTTTCAAATTGGTGCTACTTAAACTTAGAAACAGGGTTAGGCTTAAGTTTTCTTTACTTGTCTGTAAACAGACATTACTCCATTAGGGGATTGGCTAGGTTAGGGTTAGGATTAAGCATCTAAGCTTGATTTCTTCGGCCCTATGAAAAAAAAACTATTGGTTCCCTTGCCCTGTAGCTACGCTAGCCTTGCGCCATACTCGCCACTTCCTATGCTTACTCTCCTAGTGCATATGCCGCCTCCTTCCTGCTTGTCCTAGTCTAAGCCCTTTTAACTTTTCACTTATAACTTGTTTAAAGTGACTTGCGACCTTATGTTTATTAATTTATGCCGAAAGGCGTACACCTATTGACAATGGGCACAATTAATGATCTTTTAATCTTATTTAACCTTAAACCCTTATCTGATGGCTATGCATTGAAGATGCTAGCATATTCTTAGTCTTTCTCCAAAATCAATGGGTCAGATTTATTGTTCATAACTTTCTTGCATTTATCAAGGCACTCGTTAACATGTTTACTTTTTAACATTTACCTAATCACATTAAAAAATTGCTGTCAGGATATATAATTACCACGTTTAAAAAAAATAGGATTAAACCGTGGCATCTAAATAATTGTCCACAACTGCCAGCCACATTTCGGCATTCACCAACGCTATGTACCTTTCGGCGTTAACCAGCCACTAGCCACTTTGTGGCTGTGCTAGTTTATTAGAAACTAATAATCTAGACTAAACTTAATCCTAAGCTTCAATCGCCTTAATCAACACACATACATTCTTTTTTCCAAGGCACATACATGGTGCGTTGGTGTTTGGTTGTTCCTTAAGGCTTAGGTAGTGGGTGGTCGCGGGTTCAAAACCCATGGAGTCAATTTAATTTTTTTTTTTTGTATAGTAATGTTATGTTTAAATATTATTAAATATGTTAATGTTAGTAACACATTAATTACTTAATTACTGTTATTAATTATTATTATTAATTACTTTGGATAAAATTAAGTTTAGAAAGTAAATACTTAATTTCTATGCAAAAAACATTTTGACATTCAACAAGATTAGAAATTTAAATTTAATTATTAAAATTTAGATTTAAAATTAAAATTAATTATTTAAAATGCAATTAAAGTAAATTAATAAAAATGAATTAGTAAAAGAATAAAATATAATATAATATAAAAAAAAATTATCTCTACAGTCGGGCAGTGGGTCCTCGCATGAGGCTCACGTGCCCCCTCCTTCTCGCTTGCTCTTCATACCTAACCCTAAAACCCTACACCTGCCAGCTCTTCGAACCCTACGCGTCCTTCCTCTGTCGCCTCCTTCTCATCCACTGAGACCTTCCTCACTCAGCCAATGTAGCATTGAGATTTTCTTTTTGGATGTTTAACCTCAGAAATGCAGGGAATGGCATTCTAGCGGTTGGTTCTCAGTCTCTTGATTTGCAGTTGCAGGCTCTTTCTATTGCTGTAATAGCTGACTCCTTAAAGAATAAAAAGAGGTCTCTTCGCTGTATGCTATTTTCCACTTCCTGACTGGAGGGTTTTGGCAGCATCACCATCGAATGATTTAGGTCATTTGTAGATATTAATACAATTTCTTTCTTTCTTTTCTTGACATATTTTACACTATACAACTAACGATTATATGTGATCCCAAGGCTCTACTGTTGTTTGGGAATTCTTTCTTGTGTTTAGTTTCCTGCATAAGTTGGTAGAATGCTCATTCAATGCTTCCAGCATAAACATGCCTTTTTTATTTTATTTTTTTATATCATGAGTTACTAATCAACATTTTGTTTATTGGGTGCTCCATTCAATCCTATATCTTATTTCATTTCTAGGTTGATGATTGGTGTGATATTGCGCACCCAAGGGAGGCTGCAAAAATGACCAGGCCTAGGGTTTTGGGAGCAAATTGCATCTTCACAGGTTTTGGCTCTGAATATGAAATAACAATCCCAAATGATCCACTTTCTCGAATCAGGTCAGTATCTGATGCTTTGACTTCAGAGGACATAGGAAATGGTACTAAAAGTAGGGGTTCTGATTGGTGGTATGATGAAGAGGGATTGTTCAACCTTGATGAAGAGGGCCGAGCAGAGAGACAACAATGTGTTGTTGCTGCTTCAAATGTTATACACAATTTTTCTTTTATGCCAGATAATGAGACAGTAATGGCTCAACATCGTCATTGCCTTGAAACAATTATTCAGTGCATGAAAGACCATGATACCGAGGATGAGGAACTTGTTACAAATGCAATTGAGACAATTGCCAACCTGGCACCCTTTCTGAATTTGCGAATATTCAGTTCGCCAAAGCCATCACATGCTCCCATAATGTAGGTAACTACCCCTTAGCTTTTGATATTTTTACATGGTCCCAAATGTCAATGTTCAACCCTCGATTGAATGTTTTATATAGTCATGAAAAATTCAGTTCTCAAAGTTTCATTATGGAGAAGGTGAATGGCATTTTTTCTGGAGATGCAAGTACACCATTCGGTGGAAACTTTAGAGCTGTAGGTTGAGTTTTGATGTCACAACGGCGCAGAATACTTGAACACAGAAATTGTAAAAGAAACATTATTTATTTGTTTGATAAGCCTATAGATGGAGGAGTTGTGCCCTCGGCTTGGGATGTATTCATTGCCGAGAATTGGGTATTATGCAAGCTCTATTTTACTATATTCTTTTATTTTATTTTTTTCGCCATTTTTGTTGGCTCAAGGCTTGGAATTTCGCTAGAATAGTAGAATGTTTTTGTTAACAGGCGTCATAGCGACATCTAAAATACTTCAAATATGTTCAGTCTTCTATCTGGGGGTCCGTTCAAGCATTTTCTTGGGGTTTCTGACCGATTTTTTTTTGCAAAACTGCGTTTAGCTGATAGAATAGGAGAATCATTGGCCAAAACTGTTACGGTAAATATTGCAGTGGTATTTCAAAAGTTTGGTATCTGTTAAGTACTCTATTGGAGTGTATTCTAGCATTTTTCTCATTTTGTTTAAGCAGTTTCTTTTTTAGTTTGGCTTTGAGGCTTTCAATTTTGCATATTGTTGGTATAGCCGTGGAATTGGTAATGAAAGTGAATGCACATAGTACTACTTTTAGAATGTTCTTTTCTCTTTAAAGATAGTATTAATTGCTTCGCACTCAACTTGTTGGAGAATCCCCTAATGTTGGACGATGCTGACATCGACTGCAACTCGGAACAGGGATCCAGTAACCCTTTCGAGCTGCAAATTATGGATGAAGAACATAAATGTACGATGGAGGTTAGACTGAGAAAATGGACAGCTGAGGTTTTATGGAAAACTGGCATTATCTAATTGGCTTGCTAGACGAAATTCTAGAAATACTTTCTCATAATATAAACACAAATTTGGCATAATATAATTTTGATTTATTTTTGGTCAAATTGAGTTATTTCAATTTTGTGCAAAACACATGTATTATCTAACAAACATATACATCTGTATACTCGCTCAACCTGGAACCGATCTGCACAGGCATGCTATTTACATAAGCTATCGAAAGGAAAGGCATTACATTTTGATCCCTCATGCTAATATTATGCAGAGCCTAAGCGCACCTGTAACAACCCTAGTAGCTTTTTTTTTTTTTTTTTTTTTTTACTTTGGTAAATTTGTAATGCATTTATTTTTATATTTGTTTTAAAATTTCTGCGTTTGGTTTGGTTTGCAGGTTAGGCAGGACTAGAGCTAGAGCTTGGAGCTGGGAACTTGGCCCATAGGCCCAGATTTCAAACTAAGACGCTCTGATACCAATTGTAGTGGCTAGTAAGAAAAATATCATCAAGCCTAGTAAAATCCTTACAATTACGCCTAACATTTCTAACATAGAATTTGGAATTTATGAGTGTGTAAATAATTCATTAAACTTCAAATAAGCATATAAATTTCAGCAGAATTTAACATTTAACATTTAACTACAACATAAAATTAACTTATCCAATTCAAAAACAATTTACCTGGTTCTGATGCTAATTCTCCTTGCTACCTTGCTGTTGCCTTCCTACTGCCTAATGCACTGACCAACACTGCCCAAACCTACTATCCTCCCTGCCAACTAGGACAACTACCTAGCTCTAGGATATCATATGGATATCCTAGCCCCCGTGCCCAAAACCCCCAGCAAACTGGTGCCCCTGTACTAAACCNCTCCTCCCCCCAATCCAAGAGAGCCCCTCCAAATAAAAATCAAAATCCTGTAGAATGATCCCCCCTTCGTAAACCTCCTCCCCCTCCATATCCTTCCTTCACCGCCTCTTGCATTTACTTCCTTATCCACCCATTTATTACCTCACCCCTCATAATTATATTCTTATCCCTTTATATTCAATGTCTTATCCCTTCCCGTGTACGTAAGTATTTAACAAATTAACTTCTAATTTATTATCCCTATTAATTTAATACCCATGTTAATGAATGTAACATGTAATTAATTAATCAATATTGCAACCATTAATGAATTAATAATTATTTAATTAGTATATTTATACCAATCTTGTTTAATTAATACCATGTTAAGACAATTAATCCCCTACTTAATTTTTACTTAATAACCCTTAAACATTTATTCAACTAGGGTTGTTAGAGAGAGAGAGAGAGAGAGAGAGGCTAGTCAAGGAAATCAAAGGAAAGAAAAGCAAAGGCAAGGAAATGCTAGACATGGAAAGGAAAGTCAATTCAATTCAAGGAAATGCAAGGCAAGGTATGAAAAGACAAGGCAAGGAAAGGAAAGACAACACATTGCAAGGCAAGGCAGGGCAATACAAGCATGGAAAGACAATGCAAGGCAAGGCAAGGAAATGAAAGGAAAGGGAAGGTTAGACATGTCAAGGCAAGGCATGGAAAGGTAAGGTCTAGGTCTCGGTGTACGTCAAGGTCATGGTCTGGGTCTAGGTCTAGGTATAGGTCATGGTGTAGGTGTAGGTGTAGGTCATGGTGTAGGTCATGGTGTAGGTCATGATCATGTTGTAGGTCTAGGTCTAGGTCATGGTCTAGGTCTAAATTTGGGAAAGGAAAGGCAAGGAAAAGAAAGACAATGCAAGCCAAGGCAATGCAAGACAAGTAAATGATAAGGTAAGGAAAGGAAACGAAATGCAAGGAAAATAAAGGATAAACATGGAAAGACAAGGCATGGTAAGGAAAATTCTAAGTATAGGTCTAGGTCCAGGTCTAGGTATAGGTCATGATCTAGGGCTCGATCTAGGTCTAGGTCGTAGTTTAGGTTTAGGTCTAGACCATGACCTAGACCATGACCTTCACCTAAAACATGACCTAGACCATGACCTAGACATAGAACTATACCTAGACATTGAACTAGACCTAGACCTTTCCTAGACCTAGACCTGGAACTAGAACTAGAACTTGCTTAGACCTAGACATAGACCTATACCTAGACAAGGCAGGGAAAGGAAAGACATGGAAAGGAAAGGCAAGGCAAAGAAAGACATGGCATGACAAGGTGTTACACATTATTTTCATCACCCTCATGATCGTTGATGATGTAAACCTATTTGTTTCCTTCAGAGGGGTCAGTGGCCCAAATTCCTGAAGAAAGAAGGGAGAAGAACTTTCTCTGAGAGAAGAAGTTGTGTTTTCCTCTATAAAAACCCTATTTTGGAAGATTTGCGCGAGCTGCACCATAGCTAGGGTGCAGAAATGTCTGATTTTCGTAGGCTGCACTGTAGATAGGGTGCAAAATTTCCACAGACTGCACTATATCTAGGTCGCGACGGCCTTCGTACGTGGGAAAAATAATCATTTTCTCGATGGTTCTAGAAGGAGAAGCTTCTATGGTGAGGTGGCCTCTGAATGGTTTGGATCTTACTCACTTTCATGATTTAGTGGGATCATCCTAACCTCCTCACCTTATCCTCTTCAGCTTATAAAAGGAGAGGATCTCTCATGGAGAAAGTTAGCTTGGCTTGGGATTAAGCTTGATTGGGTTGGAAATTTCTTGAGCTTGTTAGCTTGGTTAGGTTGGATTTGTTAAGATAGATTGTGAGTAGCTATCAGATCCATGGTCTCAGAATCCATTGGAGCAAGAAGTGTGTGGGAAGCAAGGAACTGTTGGGAGGAACCTTATGAAATCAAGGCATCTGGTTGTAATCTCTCTTCCTATTATTAATATAATACAGTGGCATGTTTCTTTCCCATAGAATTATCTTTATTTTATTGCATAATTCCTTGATCATATGCATAGGTTGTCATTGAATATACTCTCTCTGATTTCACTTTGGTTGGTTTGTGTCTCACTGCAAGATCAATATCACAAGAGTATCGGAGCAAAATAGGAACAACAAAGACATAAGGAAGCGAAATTTAAAGGTATGTCTATCGTCTTTTGTTCGGTAGTAAATTTGATGATTAGAGCCTAGGGAAAGCGCCATGTCCTGTCATGTTTTGTTATAGATCTAGGTGGATCCAGGGGGATTAGTCTATGTCTGCATTCACCAAATTACCCGATAACACAAGGTATGGTTGGACAAGGCAAGGAAAGGCTAGACATGGAAATACAAGGTGAGGAAATTGATGTATTAGAGGAAGAAAATTGATTATCGAAAGGATTAGAGGAAGCAAATTGATTGTGTGTGTCTAAGGGATGTTGCTAAGATAATCAATGATGTTCACTAAGAAAGAAAAATAAATTAAATGCACTGAAACACTAGCTATCTGTTAGCACCTAATTTTCAGTGACAACATTTTCTTACCTTTTCCAAAGTTTTATTGAGTTAGTCTGATCTATTTGCAGAACTGAGTCATTTTGGTTTGGTCTCATCTAGTATATGGTTTAAAGTTTTGAAGACTTGTGGTAGAACTAATGGAACCAAAAGCAGAAGGGATTTAAATATAAAGGAATTTGGCACTACCAGAAATTGTTTGATAAATTCTGGTAGCAACCTCGATTCACAAAAATTCAAATGCACTACTGGAAGTTCTATACGTAAATTGCTTTAGAGGCCAACTTTTGGCGTGATTTTAGACCAAATGAGCAGGAATTTCCAAAATCTAAAACATGGGTTTTTTACTATAACAGTCCCAATTAGGTGTTACAATGGATTTTCCCAAAATAAGAAACCTTTTGGGATCTTTGGGTGGATATTTGAAATGATTTTTTCTAAATTTCTTAGATTTCATTTTCCTAAAAGATGCCAAATCAATGGAGCATCCACCTCATCAGTTCGACCTGAGAATTAAATCTATCTCCCTCCTTGATAATTTGAGCCAACTAATACAAGAAGTGTTGAGTCTTCTCCAAACATCCTTATCTTCAAAAATCAGTTCCATATTTGATCAAAGAAAATCCAGGATTTCTAGGCAGCAAATTAGCATTCAAATCCACATTTCTAGAAAGTAGTTGAGGAGAGAAAAATTATAAAGGAAACATTTGAAGAATGAAAAGGGGGACTTCCTTTTTCAAGGAAGAAGAGGGGTAGAATAGAATATAAGTTTGTGGTACTATGTGTATCATTGTATGCCTTCGAGCATTTGTATTTGTAATGTTTTATTATTAGATATTCTTGAGAGATTTATTATCAATCTATGTACTATTTATTTCTCATTTCACTTCATCTTCTTGCTTGAATAAATTACAGTTTTTGAGCATCAATAGTTGTCCATGAATAATATATTATTATGTAGTGAAGCCTCATTCTATATTCTTATCATTTGTGTGATATATTCAAGTATCATTATCCATTCTTCAGAAATCATTTATTTTTAGTGGATATTCTATCTCATGAAGGTACAAAGTTGATCTAGCATAGGTCACTTTGTGATTCATATTTGTTTTCTTTTTCTTTTATATTCCATAATGAAAAAACTCATGTCTGATATTCAACTCATTTTCCTTTGATCCATAGGACATTAACAAATGAATCCATGCCTAATGGTCTTGATCTTAGATTTATATGTGTTTTTTCCAGTTTATGATCAATATTATTTTCTTACTTTTTTTTTTATCCACCAACTTAAAACCAAATTTATTTCAAGATGTGCTTGGAATAGTTCTAATGCAGTCTTAGAATGTATCAAACACTAACATCTTTTGGCTTCATTTCCGAGGAGCGAAGTCAAGCAATTATCTTTCCCTGGGTGTACAATAAAGTACAGTTCTATTTCTTGACGGTGAACAAGAAATAGACAAAGAATTTGACTATAGATCATTCACCTAGCGAATCCATGATTGTGAATCCATTGGCGAAACCACTAGCTTAGAATGAAAAAATCATTTGATACTCATATGGATGCTATAATAGCTGCAAGGTTTGCACCTTTTTATTTTTTTGTTGTTCATGGATTTCCAAATGTTGTACCTACTATGGATGAGTTGGGAGTCTGCCTTCCTATATTTAGAGGGACTAAAGATGACAACTTTATGGAGCACTTTTTATAATTTCATGAACTTATGCATCAGCTGGGTATTCATCATGAATATTTCCTCATGAATGTTGGAGTTACTTTACACACACCTAGGATTTATTTTTCCTAAGGTTTTCCCTTGTTTATTAGTCATTATTCAGTCTCCTATATTTTAGGAAGAATATTCCTCTAGGGATAATATTCTCTTTAGTTTTCACTTCAGTTTGATTAGTTGAGTGGAGTCTTGATGCTACATTGGGATTATCACCATGCAACATTGGGACCATCACCAGCTAATGCGCATTGTCCATGGGATCATCACCAGACTAGTGCATTACCCATGATTCCCTGATCTCCTTCTCGCTTCACTCTGTTTCAGTCACTCAACTGAAGACAAATAGACTAGTTAACTCATCTAGGTGGCAATTCACTCCCGTAATTTCCTGAGAGACTAGACTAGGTGGCAGTTCACTCTCGTAATTTCCTGAGAGACTAGACTAGGTGGCAGTTTACTCCCGTAACTACTAGTGTGTGTCCAGATCACTCTAGACCACCACTATGGTGCATTGTCTTCTCCTGTAGTGTGCATTGGTTGAGATATACAAAGTATATCATGTGTAAATTATCAATTATTCATCTGGTTAATGAGAATTCTTCCATTCTTTTTTTCCTGCTTCTCTTTTCTCAACTTCTCTCTGCAAATGTGTGTGTTATTTTCTAGATAGATATATTATGTGTAGGTTCAACACATTTACATGGTATCAGAGAAGACAGACTACTAGGAAAAAGAAAAACCAAATTTATTTGTTTATGTACCGAAGAATGAAGACAATGAAAAAATGGAATTCCCAAAAGAATTCATTCTTACACCTTACAACTTGTTTGCATGGAAGGAGAAGATGATCATGCATCTTCAAAGTAGAGGATTGTACAGTTTAACCATGAAAATGGAAACATAACCAACATTAGCCATAAAAAATCCAAGTATCTAAATCGAATGGATGAAGCATTCAGAACAATTTGTAGTCTCATTTCTCCTGATCTCCTTTTTCACCTATCTTCCTGTAAAACCCCCAATGAAGCCTGGACCACCATGGAAGGGCTCTTTGGAAAACAGGATGAGATGAGGGGACACATGTTCTAGGTGGAATTTCTCACATTGGATTAAAAAAACTTCGACAATCTCCAATATTTCTTTACCAACTATAAGGATTTGTTGTCGCAACTCAAGGCTTGTAGGGTTGATAAATCTAAGGAGGAGAAACAAATGATTCTCACCATTCTCTCCAAAATTGGTCCTGAATTCTCAGTGTTTGTATCCACATATCATTCAGTCAAATTCGCCTCTGGAGCCACTTGGAAGAAGATGCCTTCTCTTGATGAATTTATCGAATCTCTGACACAAGAGCAGACCAAGCTCATCAACATGGGAAAAATCAAAGGCCCAAAGGTGCATGCACTTACTGTGCAAGATGGAAGTGATCATCAATATCAGAAATATAAAGATAAAGACAAAATGAAATCTCATGGAAAGCCAAATAAGGAAGGGTACTCAAAACCCTTCAACAATGCCTCTGGATCCAAAGGTGGAAAGTGAAGAAAAGGGGAGAAATGCACATACTTCCATAAAGGATTCCATATAGAATCCAGATGTATGCAAAAACATATATATATAATGACTCAAATTCAACGAAAAAACCTTGGATATCACATCCCAGAGGGTGCAAAGAAGAAGAAGCCAAAAGATTAGAATCCCAAGAAAGAAAATTCTAGCCATGCCTTGATTGCCATCAAATCCTCTCTTGATGCTTGGATTCTAGATTCAGAAGCATCACACCACATGGATGACATAAAAGAAGTCTATTCTTCATTGGATGCATGCAAAGTTTCTTCTATTTTGATGGGGGACAACTCTCCATTTGAGGTCACCGACAAAGGAAGGATTGAACTCACCAACGAAAGCTTCGAGAATGTGTTGCACGTTCCCAAAATTTCTGTCAATATTCTCTCCATGTATCAGATGAAAAATTACAGCACCAGAAAGAATTTCATATTCACACCTGATGCAATGGAGATCTATGACATGCAAACCAATTCCTGGGTTGCTACTGGTGAGGTAAATCATCAATCTAGGATTTACACATTTTTTGAATTTATTGAACCAGATTCTGCTTTACTGCTTACCCATGTTGATGAAAGCAGTAGGATATGGAACAAAAGGTTTATGGTATCAAGAAGGCTCTGAGGGCATGGTATTCCAAGATGGACTCCTACTTGCTATCACAAAACTTTTTACGTTGTAAGTCAGACACAAATGTTTACATGCTCAGGATGGATGACTCACTTCTACTCTTAGTTCTGTATGCTGATGATTTGTTGACCACTGGTTGCTCGAATTCAAAAATTGTTGGAGTCAAGAGGATTCTACATGACAGGTTCTTGATGATGGAAATGGTTCCGCTACACTTCAATTTCAATTATCGTTTTCAATTTCACAATCGGCCCACACAGGGTCTTTTCAAGCTATATTGGGTTTTTATGGGGGATAAAGGGTTAGATGTTTCATGGAATCTTCGTGAAATAATGTCATATTTCCTGTCATGCATCCAATGTAAGTGTCAATCATGGCTAACCATGGTATTCCCAAAATCAAGGGATGGACTTCTAGAATAAATTTCATATGGAGGACCAAGAAGTTTGTTGGGTATGCCCATGAATGAAAAAAGACAATTACATCCTCCAGGATCCATTCTGGTCGGATGGTGGACCGATCAGATAATTTCAAGAAAGTAGGGGTTGGTCTAAGAGGTAAATATCCTAACATCACTCAGTCTCTTTAGTCATAATATTAATAGTTTCTCCCAAATCTACTAATGTGTTGGAGAATTTGTTTCATTCGATATGAACGATGACAGTTGGATTCTCGAGTTCATCATATTTGACATGTGTGTTCTTCCCGAGGATCAAGTTAGATAATTTCCCCAACACGTGTATATTGGGTGTGTCCTTGGGTTTTTTTCACCCATTTTCTTAAGAAATAATTTGCATACTGTATTGGCATAGATTGGTATATCTATTATTGCCTGTAAAAGAGGATTTTTAACGAACATGCTCTAAAGTCCCCCCAACAGATTAAATTCAGGTTGGGGGGGTGTATTTTCAATTGCTAGCCTTTCCAGATATGGAGGAGTAACATTTTGAGTGTGAATTGGGCTATTGACAACCACATGTGGTATTTCTGTTGTTACTCCAGGGGTTACAACATGCGTAAGGTCTTCATTTTCTTCTTGATTTTTCCTTTTTTCGGGAGGTGATAGGTCATCCTTCGGTTGCTATATAATTATTGGTTATTTATTTGGGTGGAGCACTCTCCCAGACCTAAGGTGTACATTGTTACATACAATATAACTAATGTTATAGGCTGAGAAGTTTGACATTTGGTGTAGCTTGGATGGGTAACTAAGGTCGGATTGTTGGACCACTCATTGGAGCATTTATTGGTGTATTTACAGGAAATTGTAATTGAGGTTGTGGAGGTAGAAATGGGGGGAAACTATGGGTGGGATGCTCAAAATTGCTACCCATAAAAAGGATAATTCCACTAATTTAATGATCATTGTGGATTCTAGGCCGACTAAGCTAGCCATTATGCCCATGGTGGGGGATATTAAAATTTTTGAGGATTGTTCCAGTGAGGGGTAAACACTTGTGTTTTTTTGGGGTTATAATGATTATACCAAGTATTAATAAATGTGGAAGGGTCTGTATTCATACCTAGAGGTCATACCTTCCATGGCTTCTTAGATCATAATAAGTAAGCTAGTTCAGTTTCTTCACTAGCACCTTGGTAGAATGCCTTCAATCGAGGTAGTGATGTGCATGATTTTATGGGATGTTCCTCATCACATATTCCATAGATATGATCTCAATGACTTGCACTGGGAATTCCTTGGAAGATGGAGAGTGCCTTTTCACCCTCCAATTATTTATGTTTTTCCTAAAAAACGTCTAACTGTGAAGATAGTGTTCAAAGGATGTCAATTTTGAAGTTTTCCAGTAAATTTACAATTTCTATCTGAGTCACTCCCTCGCTGGCTGGTTTCGTTGTTATGAAATTAATATCTATAACTCCATATTTACCTCTAGTCGTTCCTCATGCGCCTCTTTTACATAGTTTGCAAATCTCCTCGTACCTTTCTTGGAAGATATCCCCTTTTCCAATTAATTTTAACAGTTCCATCCATTCGTCCTATATCCCTCGAATCAGGATGGTTTTCAAAATGTCACCACCCAATGTGTTGTATGCAGACCTTTGTATATTGTACTAAAATTGGTCTATGAAGTCTTCCAAATTCTCGTCTTCTTTTTGTGAGATCTTGAAAAATTCCTCTTTGAGTGCTCGAGTTCTACAATACTCTTGTTATTTTTCTAGGAAGGATTTATTCATGTCATCCAAGGAATTTATAGTGCTTCCTCCCAGACCCATAAACCATCTCAACACTCCTCCCTTCAAGGTGGCCTGGAACTGATTTAGCTTCTGCAAATCATCGGTGTAATTAGAACTTCGACACAATACATAAAAATAAAAAAGGAAGGAATCTGGGTCCTCAATAGTGATTCCATTAAAATTTGGGAGGGATTCCAGGGAGATTAGCTTCATCTGTGCATTCCCAGGGGTGTTGGTGATGGGGAATTCAATAGTAGAAGTTATGTTGGCCATTTCTTCCCAAATCCTCCAATATTCTTCTGAAATTCCAAATTCAGGAGGTACCTGTTAGGATGAAACAAGATTAGTTGTTTCTGGTGTAGATGGTTTGGTAGCACTCCCTTGATCTAGATTGGGAATTTTAGGGGTGTCCCCCATACAGGGCTCTATTAGTCTAATGGAGGGTCTCCTGTTTCTCCTTGACCTTCTTCCATGTTACGTAACTCAAATTATGTTTCCACAAAAGGTTCGTCCTGTGATTCTAATTTCTTTCCTGGTTTAGCTTCCACCATTTTGACTGAGTTCCTTCGACGATTGATTCTTATCTGAGGTGCAACATGATGAGGTTATGATTCTACCCTTGTAATGATGTCTTGGATGAATGTTTTTCTTCCTAGATCCTTTTTTACTTGACCTCCTTTACTAGTGGGTTTTTCATCTTTCATGGGTCTTCCTTTACCTCTACCTCTATTCATACATTCCTATCTATGCCAAAAATTCTACATGCCCTGGTACAAGTGATATGAGAGTCTATTTCTTAAGGTCGGTGATAGATGCATAGGTTCTTACCTTCCATATTTACTTATCAGGACTCAATAGCACCAGAGATAATGCAACTACCTAGTGTGGAGTTAGATTCCTAAACCCTTATAACCTCCCCAGAAATGACACAAAAATGTTGATGGTTTTAATTTCCTTTTTTGGAAACTTAAACAACACTTCACATTAATTATCAATCCAAGGTACGTATGTTATTTCAAGGTTACATGCAAAGTTTATGAAGACGATAGGTTCCTGTTCATAACTATTTATCTTGAATGATCTACCGTCCCAATGCAACTTTCACACTTGCTAACTCACATGCATCATATCTTAGGTAGAATAATGAAGAAAACAATCACATATGACTAAGCTAGTCTGAAATCAATCCAAATTACAATCCTAGGATAATTATGAAGAGAATGCACTTGCTATAAATTAAAGATGAAATAGATCTGCAAAAGAACTCTCACAATCATGAAGAAACTTTAACGATATCAATCTAGATTCCATAAATGACAAAAAATTAGCCAATTCCTAGGAGTAGTATAAAAATCAATCTGATCCCTACAACAATGTCATCAACTGAAATCCAATCAAGGTTTAATTGATCCTACATTAAAAATGTCTCATAAACACATAATATTAACACACACAGACACATAAACCGATATGATATAAAATGAGAGAGCAATCTAATTAATCTGAAACTAACGTAACAACAACACCTGACCAATGAAGGGGGCCCTTCCTCCACTAAGCAGGGCTACACAGCTTAATCACATGTTGACACCCAGTGAATAAAATATTGAACACTTTATTATAAGATGGAGAATACAAATGTCTCAATGATGCTTCTACAATATTCTCTTTTATCTTTGTTCTCTTTTCTATATGATGTCTCGAGATCCTTAATACATTTATATATACATACATCGATTAGAAAAAATGATCAACAAAATATCTAAACAAATCGATACATAATTAGCACAAAATATGTAGTGCATATATGTTGTTACACTAGTAGTATAAAATAGAGAGACTTCGTTACATATGTCTTAAATTATATTCCACGACTGGTATCCCCGTTTCATGGTAGTGGCTTATCGCCACACTGTCTTCTTTGTCCATTATCTCTTGAGAATTATTCAAAGACTAGATTCTCAGGTGAGATATCATGATCCTGGAAGTAACAACTCTAGAAGTAACAACTTGCCAAGATAGTTTCATGATAAGATCCCTTCTTTGAGTTAATGCATTTTTCCCACAACCTACAAGTACACACTTTTCAAACAACCACATAAGTAATTAAAAACTAAGTAGAAACCACTCAACATCCCTATATTATTACTTAAATAATATAATTCAAAAAAAAGGATGTACCTTATGATAAGCATGGCATAGTGAGTAAAATGTTATCAAAAGGATAATATAGGGTAGTGAAAATGGTCCCAAAACAGGATGAAAAATTTGAAAAAAGGTGCATTTTATAGGCCCAACACCAAAATCCCAGAAGACCAAAGGGATTTATTTATTTCCAGTCATCCTCCGTGCCTGAAACTTTATCTCACCTAGCTGAGGACTTGGCACCACCGCAAACATTGGTGAAGACCACAATCCTGAATATGAGGAGATCTATAGAATTTTCAATTCTAGATATTTTCCTGTAGAATACAAGAACATGGAAATATATTAGAACATCCAAAAAAGTGACATCCATATGGTTTATGCCCTGCCAACGCTTTTTCGTTACAATGAGGGTGCACAATGATGCTTCAATAAATCTTATGCAAACACTGAAACCATCATGAGAAAGAAAGGGAAGCATGTGGCATCCCTAAGGCCTGAAGACATTGGTTTGAGATACCATCTACCCACTCCCACCTCTGCTCTCAAGGAGCCATTCTTGAAATTTTTATCCCAATGTAAAAAAGGACTAGTAAATCTAATGAAACATTGGTGGGATGATGAGGATGAGACCCTCAAGAAACTAGCGACGAGAAACAAACACACTTCCAAACCAAATGGATGCCACTAGCCCATACCATCATCAAAACATGACAAGTGTTCAACTGGAAATACATATTGGCCTTCAACATCTGTCTCCACATGAAGAACATCCCAGGTATGAAAAATACCCATTTTTATATGTCAACCCACCTAGTTGATGCTATATGTTCATCTGTGAAATTTCTTGAGCTCATGTGGAATTGGGACCAAAGACAACCCCCTATTCATGTGTAATTCTATGACCTATGAAGAATTAATTACAAGAGATATTTTTATGACATTTGTAACCTTTCATTCTCCCCTCTACACTCTATTATTTTTGGTTTCCCAAGACATCGAATTTCCTTTGAGACTAGGTCTGGGATGAAAGGGATAACTGACTGGTTCCTATGTAAATATTATTCATATATTAGGGTGTATGGAACCACTGGTGATCTGAAAACGAGTGAGTATTTACTCTACAAAAGTTTTCAATCGAGAATCTTTTACTGATGAATTATTTTCATAAGGATTAAAGGGCATATGAGTTCATTAATAACAATGATTTTAAACATTGCCCAAAGGGGTTGGATCCAATGGTGGAAAGCGAGGAGTTTTTCACCATTGGGCAAGGTTCAATTATCGTGAGGGCTTTACCTGGAGCCATGGGGACACCTTGAGGTAGTGGTCGAACGTGTGGTTGCACCCAGAGATACTATAATAAATGGTATCGTGACCCATGCACACATAAGTGGATCAAATCCCACCCCCATGTCCTTCAACTTTGACTAGTCCCCGAGGTGTAGGACAGTCGGTGACGGAGTGTGTTGTTAAGCCACTCCGTGATGTTAAAGTCACCGGTTCGAAACCTGCGGGGAAAAAAAATCCAACCATGTTAAGGGTTGGTGTGGCTCAAGCCAGGTGCGATCCTCGGGTGATTTTGGCGGCTTAGATGCCCCTGAGTCGCAGTTTCTCAAGCCACAGGTTAATCTCGTAGCCAACAGGTCTCGCACAAATTAACAAACAAAAAAAAAACAATGATTTTAAACATTAATACATAAAACATATGAACTCAAAATGGATAAAGCACATGGAAATACAAGAGAGAGACAACTGATGTTGATAACGGAGTTCATCCCTCTTGGGCTACATCTCTGAACCTGCTTCAATTGGAATACAGATCACTTTCATTCATTCTTCAAAAGATATTGGGGCCTTCTCACAAGTGATTACATAAGAGATGCCTTCTCCTTCAATGATGGTTCAAGAAGACTACTCACACTAATAACTCTCCATACATCAAGAAGGAATATTCCTTACATGAATAAGCCTCTAATTGCATAGGAGTAGTAGCACTATGGCTCTCTAACTCCACTAATTAATTATTCATTTCTCTCCTCATTCCCCTCTCTCTTTTCTTAATATGGCTCACATAAGGAATTATATAGTTTTTTCTCACTTACTCTTAAACAAAAGAGTATTAATTCCTAGATCCATAAAAATATGATCAAATTACAAAGGAGTAAAGACAAGATCCATGAATGTAGGATCTCAAACTATCTCAGGCTCAAAATGGGAAAAGTCTCAAAATCACCCAAATACTCTTCAACCAAGCCCTTGATTCTCTCAACCTATAATTGAGAATAATGGAAAATTGGTGTGAGGTGGTTTCTCAAATAAAAACCAATTTCCAAAATTATAATTTAATGATCAATACGTGAGTCTAATTTCCCCCACAAGTATTACTCATTTTACATCAATAATGTATGAGTTTTTCCAAAAGATCATAAAGCATAATTAAATGCATGAGCATCTCATAAAAGCATAAAAATAATGCATGAGACCTTTTTCTCACAAAGAACTAATAAAATGCATGAGAAAATAAAACTCATAAATGCATAAGTTTACCCTTTCACCACTTAGTCACCAATTTCAACTCAACATGGCGAGCAAAGTTTGGATACAAAGTTTAAGAATTCAAAGGAAATTCGATATTTGATAGGACAAGTGGAAAAGCAAGTGGTTAATTTTGGTTAACAAAAAGATTCCTCAATTTTTGGATAAATGAATAACTAACACATTAAGGTGGTGACTAGACTCATCATCTTATCCACAATCAACTTCAGATCCCATAACTTGAGGCATTAGTTGAGGCAGTGATCTATCATGTGGCATAATTTCAAGGAAGCAACTCCAACATTTCTAGATTTTTGGTAGCAACCTCCATACATGAAAATTCAAATGCGCTATTGGAAGTTTTGTATGTGATTGTTTCAGAGGCCAACTTTTGATGTGATTTGTGACCAAATCAGGCATAATTTAAAAAATATAAAGAATGGGTTTTTCCAGAATGAGCCCATTTAGGTGCACAACAAGAATTTCCCGAAATTATGAACGATTTATGATCTCTGAGTGGATGTTTGAAGAGGAGTTTTCTAGATTTTGCAAATTTCTATTTCCTAGAAAAATGCCCAATCAATGGAGAATCCACCTAATCAATTCGACTTGTGGATAAAATATATCCTCCTCATTGATCATTTGAGATAGCACATAAAGTATGGGTGAGTTGGTTTTAGATCCACCTACTAAGGAATCATGAGTTAGTTGTAGATCCACATTTCTAGAGGAATTTATCCAACATTTGAAAACTATGTAGACAACATTTGAAGAGAAAAAGATCATATTCCTTTGTGAAGGAATCCGTGGGGTCCAAGGGTATTGAAACCATATCAAAGTTTGTATGGGAATTGGGACAAAAATTCTTGTAATGTTTTCATTATCACAGATCCATGATAATTTTTTGATCTATTCGTAACTTTCTCTGTTGCCATTTCCATTTTTCTCTCATTTGAATAAAATAACAGTTTTTTAGCATCAATTACTGTTCATGATTTATGGATTCTTGTGCAGTAGGCTTCATTGTATTTTTTCATGTTTCATGTGTTTTTTCAAGTGTTTATTATTCGATGTTCCGAAAGAATTTATGTTCATTGAGTATTCAGTCTTATGAATATACAAGGTTGATCTAGTATAGGATGCCTTGTTATTCATATTTGTTCCCTTTATTCTTCTACCTTTTCATTACAAATAAAGTCTGTCTGATAACTTGCTCAATTTCCTTTGATCCATGAAATTTTGCAATAAGTCTCAAACCCTTTCCTAATTTTTAAATGAAATTCAAAGTGACCCTAAGCCACCAAATTCCTAAAGCATTATCAATTTTTTGTTCAAGATGTGCTTGGTATGTTCGTTTTGCAGTCGAGAACATTTCAAGCAACAACATTATCAAAGAAAAATAAAGGATTTAATAAAAATAGAATGAAATTTAAGACACTTCAACAAGTAACAAGTTTATAACCGTGATAGTAAATCAATATTGAATTAGTAAGATGTTGTGAGAAAAAGATGCCAAATGAAAGAATAAAGACTAGTAAACCATTAAATATTTATTTTTTGAAAGAAATAGCATTAAACTATGCTAAGTAGGTGAAATATGATAATCCATCATTTATGAAAATGCAATTAATGCAACAAAGAAACACTAGAGCTATCAAAGAAAAATAAAGGATGCAATAAAACTAGTATGAAAGATAAGATACTTCAACATGTAACATGTTTATAACAACACTAGTAAGTTAATACTAAATTAGTAAGATGCTATGAGAAAAATATGCCAAATGCAAGAATACAGACTAGTAAAACATTAACTATTGATTTATTAAAATAAATAGCATTAAACTATGTTAAATAGATGCAAGATGATAAACCCTAATGACTGAAAATGCAATTAATGCAACAATAATGATTTTAGATGATGATTATATGATAATATTCAAGGTAAGGAAATGACAAGACAAGGCAAGGCAAGGCATGGAAAGGCAAGGAAAGGAAAGGATAGACATGACAAGGCAAGTAATGTCAAGGCAAGGTCTAGGTCTAGGTCTAGGTCTAGGTCATGGTATAGGTATAGGTCTAGGTCTAGGTCATGGTATAGGTCATGGTCTAGGTCTAGGTAATGGTCTAGGTCTAGTTCAATGAAAGGAAAGGTAATGCAAGGAAAGTAAATGTAAGGAAAGGAAATGGTAAGGCAAGGCAAGGTAAGACAATTTAAGGAAAATGAAGGCTAGACATGGTAATACAAGGTCTAGGTATAGGTCGAGGTATGGGTATAGGTCTAGGTATGGGTCAAGGTCATGGTCTAGGTTTAGGTATAGGTTTGGGTCTAAGTCAAGAAAAGGAAAGGAAAGACAATGCAAGGCAAGGAAATTACAAGGTAAGAAAAGGCAATGAAATGCAAAACAAATCAAGGCTAGAGATGCCAAGGCAAGGCATGGAAATGAAAGGTATAGGTATAGGTATAAGTCTAGGTCATGGTTTAGGTATAGGTCTAGGTCTAGGTCATGGTAAGAGATAATTTTAATAATGGAAATTTATATTAAAATGTAGAAACATATGCTAATCTTACTAGTCATTAATATGCAAAATGTAAAATGTTTGGTGATAGTTTTGTAAAAATATTCAATTTTCTAAGGATTTTATATAGTTTCTATAAAATTTTGGTGATTTTTAAGGTAAAATAATTTTATTCTATGGAATTTGGGCAAAACGTTGTTAGAAAAAATGGAAATTGATGAATCTTTTTTTTCGGAAAAACCATGGAAAATTATCCCACTGGAGAAATTTAGCCACTAAAATCATCTATGGTCATGGTTTAGGTCTAGGTCTAGGTCTAGGTCTAATTCAAGGAAAGGAAAGGAAAGACATTGCAAGGAAAGTCAATGAATTGAAAGGCAAGGTAAGTAAATGGTATGGCAAGGCAAGGAAAGGAAAGGAAAGGAAAAACAAGATTAAACATGGCAAGACAAGGCATGGAAAGGTAATGCATGGAAAGGCATCGTAAGACCCAGAACTAGACCATGGCCTATAAAATGATCTAGAACTATACCTAGACCATTCCTAGAACTAGAAATAGGCCTAGACCTAGACCTAGACCTTTTCTAGACCTAGACCTAGACCTAGACCTTGCCTAGGCCTAAATCTAGATCTAGACCTAGACCTAGACAAGGCAAGGAAAGGAAAGACATGAAAAGGAAATACATGGAAAGGTGAAGTGAGGTAAGGCAATGCAAGGCTAGACATGGAAAGACAAGGATAGATATGGAAAGGAAAAGCATGGAAAGACATGGAAAGACCTATACATAGACCAAATTGATGGATTATAGGAAACAAATTGATTATAGGAAGGGTTAGAGGAAGAAAATTTATTTTGTGTGTGTGAGGGGTGTTGCTAAGACAATCAATGATGTTTACTTAGAAAGAAAAGTAAATTAAATGCAACAAAACACTAGCTATAAAAGAAAAGGAAAGGATATAATAAAACTAGAATGACATATAATATACTCCAACATGTAACAAGTTTATAACAACAATAGTAAATCAATACTAAATTAGTAAGATGTAATGAGAAAAATATGCCAAATGAAAGAATAAAAACTATTAAACCATTAACTATTGATTGCTTGAAACAAATAACATTAAACTATGCTAAATAGATGCAATATGATAAACCCTAATGGATGAAAATGCAATTAATGCAACAATAATGATGTTATATGATGATTCTAAGCTAAGATGCAAGGCAAGGCAATGGAAACTCAAGGAAAGGAAAGGAAATACATGGAAATGAAAGGAAAGGCACATGGAAATGCAATGCATTTCAAGGCAAGGTCTAGGTCATGGTCTAGGTCTAAGTCAAGGAAAGGAAAGGCAAGGAAAGCAATGCAAAGAAAGAAAATGAAAGGAAAGGAAATGTACGGCAAGGAAAGGTAATCCAAGATATGGCAAGGCAAGTCAAGACATGGAAAGGAAAGGTAATACAAGGAAAGGAAAGGATAGACATGGAAAGGTGTTGGATGTATGGGATGACCCGGGTTCTACCTTAGTTCTCTAACAAAACCCTTTTCACCATCGACCCTTCTAGTAAACCAAAAGACTACACTATGCACAAAGTGCACAGTGCAGTCTCACTTGAGATGGTTTATGTAATTTGTTGGATGTATGGGTTGAACTGGGTTCTACCTTAGTTCTCCAACAAAACCCTTTTCACCATCGACTCTTTTGGTAAACTAGACAGATACAATGTGCAAAGAGTGCACAATGCAGTCTCACCTGAGATGGTTTATGGGTGACTGTAGGACGCATGCGTCTGCAGTCATGGAAGGGATAGGGGATGTTATTTTTACTACTATTCTATTTTAACATGCATTCTTCTCATAATATTCATTAGATCTATTCAACATAATTTATTATACTAGTCTGCACTGTAAATAAACCCTAAAATATATATTCATCTAATCATTCATTCATTATAAATCATATAAAAGAACAAATCACACATAAAGACACCATTTTTACCATGGTTCACCCCCTTGGGCTACATCCACAAATATATTCTTCTTATTTCTTTATTCTTCATCAAAATAATGTTGTGCACATTGCATCAGAAGTTATGAATGGTGCATGTGAGGCTGACCAACATCGCACCAAGCTCCACATCTTGCGAGCTAACCCTCAGTTACATGTCAACATGGAATCCATATGATCTCCACATCTCTCAACAATACAAAACCCCAGACTCAAAAATGACTCTCCAAAAGTAAGTTCTCTCTCTCAAAAAGGACACCAAATATACCTAATCTACCTCATACATCTTCTATTTATACTACAAAAATGGGTTAAAACCCTTACATTATGACTCCAAAACCCTAACTCTAAGCAGACTCCAGTTTCCCACTTTCTAATTTCCTTCCACATAGATGGTCTTATATCCAATCATTCCTTGCACCAATCTCCCTTCTTTCCTGGTGCATTCCTTCCTTTTCATTTTGTCACGCTCTTCTTCCTTCTTTTCTAGTGCACACTATTTCCTTTGGTCCATTCTTCCTCACTTACTGTGATTAACTCCCAAAATTTCCTACTCCAACACAAGGAAAGGAAATACTAGACATGGCAAGGCAAGGTCTAGGTCTAGTTCTAGGTCATGGTCATGGTGTTGGTCTAGGTCTAGGTCCAGGTCATGGTATAGGTCATTGTCTACCTCTAAGTCAAGGTAAGGAAAGGAAAGGAAAGGAAAGGCAATGTAAGGAAAGGAAATACAATGGAAAGGCAAGGTAAGAAAATGCAATGCAAGGAAAAGTGAGGATAGACATGGCAAGGAAAGGCATGGAAAGGAAAGGTCTAGGTCTAGGTCTAGGTGTACATTTAGGTATAGGTCATGGTCTAGCTCTAGGTCTAGTTTTAGGTATAGGTCATGGTTTAGGTCTAGGTCTAGGTCATGGTTTAATTCTAGGTCTAGGTTTAGGTCTAGGTCTAGGTCTAGGTCTAGGTCATCATCTATGTCATGGTCTAGTTCTAAGTGAAGGCGAGGCAAGGAAATGCATGTAAAGGAAATACAAGGAAATCAAATGAAAAACAAGGAAATGGGAAGGAAAGGAAAATAGAGGATAAACATGGGAAGGAAAGGCATGTAAAGGAAAGGTTTAGGTCTATGTCTGCATCTAGGCCTATCTTTAGGTCTAGGTCATGGTATAGGTATAGGTCTAGGTCTAGGTTATGGTCTAGGTATAGGTTTAAGTCTAGGTCATGGTGTAGGTCTAGGTCATGATCTAGTTCTAATTCAAGACAAGGAAATACAAGGAAAGGAAATGCAAGGAAAGAAAATGATAGAGATGGCAAGGAAAGTCAAGGCTAGACATGCAAGGGAAGGAATGGAAAGAAATGGCAAGGAAATGTCTAGGTCTAGGTCATGGTCATGGTCATGGTGTAGGTATAGGTTTAGGTCTAAGTCATGGTATAAGTATAAGTCATGTTCTAGGTCTAAGTCAAGGTAAGGTGTTGTGGCTCACCTTCCACGACAACCCATTTTATTTTTTAAATGGGCCCCCCTTATGTTCTAAATTTGTTTAGAAGGCATATGTTCCTACTTCACTGAGAAGGTATGAGCATAGAGAATATTTTTCTATCACTTATATAGTTTAATAATTCTTAATGAATGGAAACCCATGGGATGCAATCATAAATAGTTCCGCTGGTACTGTAATCTTCAACCCTTCTACCCAAAGTTGATCATTCCTCCCTCTTATAGTAAGAACTTGATCCCTAATTTTTCTTAGCCAACGTGATAGATATCACTCTCACACTTTTAGTCTAACTCATGATGGATTTAGAACAAATCTCAAAATATCTTACATTATGAAAGAAATCTTTCCGATGTTCTCATCGGAAAAGGGTCTGTCAAAATTGACTTCATTGGCGTATTTCTCTCCACACACCACTCATGACTCCGAACCTAATGATTTGATATCCCTAACACATAAATTTCACTTCTTACATGGCATCCCATAGATGGACACACTCAAATACATCATTTACTCAACACCCCTGAGTCAATATGACCTATTTGATCATGACCTCACCACGTGGCATCTTAAGATTGGACCTTTTTTCCATGTTTACGGATCTAAAATGACTTATATTTTTTCTTTCTTTCAGGACCCTTCATTTCCAAAGGAATTGAAGGAATATTCCTTCAATACCATCTTCATTGAGGTCTAAATGGTCCCTCATCCTTTTCAACTTCGAAACCCAAATTCTGACAACGTCTTTCTAAGCCTTTTAAGCATTTACGTTTGGCACATCTTTATAGGATAAGGGAATATTCCTTTGATTCCCTATCTTCAGATTTTGATTTAAAACTTACCTCAATGATCTCCAATTCCACAACTCTAACATGTCCCACCTTCCCCACAACACTGCACTTGCATCATGTCAGCATGCCTTTCCAGATAAAAGGGGAATATGCTTTTGATACCCATCCCATCAGAAATCAAACCTATCCACAAGTTTTTCCACTCCCATCCCATGACTTTTATGGTTGTCTTTTCTAATTCAATACACCCATTGACTCTGATATATGAATTTGGGAAATCACCTCTATTAATTATAATTAATGGCATAGATTGAGGCCAGATTTAGTAATAATTCTCGTACATAGGAAAGTTATGGTGCATTTATGGGTGTTTTAATACCTTTTAATGGACATAAACCCTTATTTTATGAACAATATTCTTCCAAAAGTTTGTAAATGTCGTTATGTTTTGATTCGCTAAGTGTTACTATCTGGCCATTTCCTCGACTCGATTACATGTACTGCATTTTCCTATCTAATAGTTTTCCTTTCGTGGTTTCATATTATATTCCCATAGGTTAATTTTCTTTTTAATATGATGATGCATGGTTAATCAACCACCTATCACGGTGAGCTATATGTTAGTGGTATTAATTTCCTTTTCTGGACACTTAAACAACACTTCACATTAATTATCAATCCAGGGTATGCCTGTTATTTCAAGGTTACATGCAAAGTGTATGCATATGATAGGTTCCTGTTCACAAATGATTATATTGAATGATCTACCATCCCAATTCAACTTTCACACTTTCTAAATCACATGTATAATATATTAAGCAGAATAATAAAAAAAAACAACCACAAATGACTAAGCTAGTCCGAAATCAATCCAAATTAGAATCCTAGGATAATTATGAAGAGAATGCACCTGCTATAAATTAAAGATGAAATAGATCTACAAATGAACTCTCACAATCATGAAGCAACTTTAATGATATTGATCTAGATTCCACAAATGATAGAAAATGAACCAGTTCCTAGCAACTTTATAAAAATCAATCTGATCCCTACATCAATGTCATCAACCGAAATGCAATCCTGGTTTAATCGATCCTACATTAACACTGTCTCACAAACACAAAAATTTAACACACACACATAAAATGATATGATAGAAAATGATAGAGCAATCTAATTAATCAGAAACTAACATAACAAGAACACTTGACCAGTGAAGGGGGCTCTTCCTCCACTAATCAGGACTATGAAGCTTAATCACAAGTTGACACTCAATGAATAAAATCCTTCATACTTTATTATAAGAAGGATAATACAACCATCTCAATTATATTTCTACAATCTTCTCTTTTAGCTTTGTTCTCTTCTCTATATGACGAATCGTGATCCTTAATATATATATATATATATATATATATATATATATATACATCGGTTGGAAAAATTTCTCAACAAAATATCTAAACAAATCGATACATAATTGGCACGGGTTCTGTTGTGCATATATGTTGTTACATTATTTGTATAAAATAGGGAGACTTCAGTACACATTTCTCAAATTATCTTCCACGATTGGTATCCCCTTCTCATGGTAGTGGCTTATCGCCACACTCACGTTTTTGTTTATTATCTCTCTTGAGCATTAATCAAAGGCCATATGATTAGGTGATATATCATTATCCTAGAAGTAACAAATTTCCATGTCAGTTGCATGATAATATCCCTTCTTTGAGTTAATTCATTATGTCCACAACCTACAAGTACACACTTTCCAAACCACCACATAAGTAATTCAAAACTACTTAGGAACAATAACTGTGGTCTTATATTTGAGAAAGAATGGCGTGAAGTGTTTGACAGCTTTGAATACAACATAGGCTTTCTTGTCCACCTCTAGGTAGCTTAGTTCTGCTCCTTGTAATCCAAAACTCATAAAATCCACAAGGAATTCATCTCCTTCCTGGTTATTTTGCATTAAAACAACTACAAATGTGATGTCAGAAGCGAAGGTGTAGAGGATGAAATCTTGAATGAAGTTTGGGCTTAACAATGTAGGAGATTGTGCTATGTCTACTTTGATATTATCGAAATATTCTTTTTCTTTGGATCCCTATCTGAATTCAACATTCTTTTCTATCATGTCTTGTATGGATTTTACTATTTCAAAAAATTTTGAGGATGAATCGTCTCACAAAATTTATTCTTCCCAGGAATGATTGCATGGATTTATTCTTATGAGTGGGAGGAATCTTGGTAATAGATTCAATTCTCTCAGGTTCAATTTTCATACCATGCTTGGAAACAATGAACCCTAGTACTTTACCTTCATCAACAACAAAAATGGATTTCTTAGGGTTGAGAGAGATACAATATTTTCTACACCTATTGAATACTTTCTTCAAATTATTTATATGGTCTTTTATGCTCCTTGAAAATATAATGACATCATCAAGATACACCACAACACATTCTCCAAGTATACCCCTGAAGGTGATGTCCATGACCCTTTGGAAGGTCTCTTCAACATTCATGGGACCGAATGGCATATTATTGTAAGCATATATTCCCCACTTAGTCTGGAAATCTATTTTTAGTTGATCCTCATGGGCCATTAAGAATTGGTTATAAACAGAAAATCGATTTAAAAGGGAAAGCATCTCAAATCCGGACACACACTACAAAATGTATTCCATCGGAGGCATTGCGTAGTTATCTTTCTTTGAGGCTCTATTTAGATTCCTAAATTCAATACAAATCCTTATATCCCCATTATTTTTCCTTACTGGTACAAATTTGGAGATCCATTGTGTATGTTTGACTAGGAATATGGTCTTGGAAGCCAACAACTTCTTCAATTCTTCTTTGACTTGAGGCTCAAGGATGGGGTGCATCTTCCTCCTCTTTTGTTGAAATGGTTTTGTCTAAGGATTCATAGGAATAGTGTGTTGTATGAATTTTTTGTCACATGTTTTGATATCCTCATAGGTATAGGAAAATATTTATTTGTATTCTTTGAATAATTTGATGTAATACTGCTTTTCTTGAGGAAATAAATATTTTCCCAGATTAATGTTTTGAGGCGTGGTATTTTTCCCAAAGACCACCACTTCAAACTTCATGGATGGACACTTGGTCTTGAAATTGGTGACTTTCTTGAACTTATCCTAGAGATCATAAAGTTTCTGCAATCTTACTACGTTTTTGGGGATATCGTTGGCTGAACCTGACAGGATGTTTGATTGAGTTGGGTCAGTAGTATCTGGATTCACCATTTGGTCATGTTGACCTTCATCTATAATAGATTATTTGAAAGTATATTTGAGTTGTAATAAATTTATAAGTTGTTGTTCATAATCAAATACTCTTCAATTAGTGATGTTGTTGGGAATTAAAGGGCTATACAAAATTTCAACAGAGAAAGTGTCAGGAATCAATCCATCTGAGGTTATTAATATAGACACCACATTGGATAGAAAATCTACGTCACAGTTCAGTGAATGAGGTATGTAATTAATATTAAATGCAACAAAGGATTTTATTAGTTCCAAACCTCTAATTGATAATTCTTCAAACGACTTGAAATAAAATGGATCATGTTCCTTACATGTCTTATGATAATTTCAGAATCACCAAATACCTTTATTTTCTCAACTTTCAAATCTACTTCCTTTCTTAGTCCTTGTAGTAAATCTTCATATTCAATAGTATTATTGGTGCATGGGAATTCTATTCTACATCCAGTTAATGTATTTCTTCCTTTCTGATCTTTCAATATGAAACCAACACCTGCACCTTCTAAAGATTTGGATCCGTAAAAAAATAGTGTCCACATGTTACGATCCCATTTCTTTGTTTCAAAATTTGATTTCAAGTTTTCATATTTTTTCTTTAGTGGGGTTAGTAGAGTTAATAAAAATTTCTAATCTATCCTTGGAAACTATGTTAGGATGTACATTAGAGGGAATGTTAATATGATCAACTATATTACAGTTGGGATCAACAATCTGGGTGGAATGAAGGATTCCATATTGTATGTTAAATTTTGCAAGAGATGATGTTTCAGCTATAAAATTCCCAAAAAACGTCTCATATGAATAATTACCCAAAATTGAGTTGTTAAACATTGTCGGTTCATTTGAGTCGTTCAGGTCAGTAACTACATGTTTCAAATACATCTTCCTATTGGTTATGATCTAATTCATTTTACCATTATAAGTAAGCCATAAATGAGACCAATCAGTAGCAAAGTAACCATTCAACATAGATGACCAATCACAACTTAAAAGCATGCCATAATTGCTAGGTATGTCTACTACGATTATATCGATAGTTTGATCATGTTTTGGATTAACATACATCCTGATCAAAACCTTTTTTAATTCCCCAATAACTTTAACTCTAGTTTTTTTTTAACTGAATAATCTAAATGTTAGATGGTTCGGGTTTGACATTAAGATTTTCATAGACCTTGAGGGGCATGTTGGCCCTTGACCAAGTTTTGAGGAACACTTGGTCATATTTGACCAGCTTTGGGACTTCGACAGCCTGTCAAAGATGGAGCGCAAGGCGAAGCGGAGATCGTGGAAGCTAAACCCCCTTTTGGGGTTTTGGGGGATAATGTAATGGGACTGGGATGTCAGCCCATGGGTTTACCCATGTTTAGGCCCCTTTTTGTAATGTATAAGTAGAAGTCTAGGCTATGTAAGAAGGGACACCTTTTTTTGGAGGACACTTGAGAAGTGGCTTAGTGCTAAGAGTTGATTTGTGTGATATGCTTACAGAGCTGAGCGAAAGTGTTGTAAGTGCTGAGTGCATAGATTGTAAGAAGGTTTTATGCTTAGAGCTACTCGGGGAAGGAGGATCTAGTGATATGCACAGGTCTCCTGTCCTACGCAAAGTAGTTTTTGAGGCTCTGTGCTTGTAACTGATTGGCCAACAATAATAGAGAAGAAGAGTTGGTGGATGTAGCCCCAGGGTGGGGGTGAACCATGTAAAATTGCGTGTTATGCTTTGTGTTGTTACTTACATGTGTTTTCCCTTTCTTTCTAAGTGATATGAAATGTTTAGATAGATTTACTTATGCTTGGTTCTTATTAGATGTGTATAGATGTTAGATTTGATGTGTATGAAGTTGTTAAGTTCTTGATCTACCGGATCCGGTTTGTTGTATGCTACTAAGTGTTGAATCATATTAGATCTAGGTATATACTATGATGCGCTGTGTTATTTGTGAAGTGAGAGAAGAGTTAATTCTAGGTGAACTATTAATGATAAGTGCTTTGTTAAGTGTGTAATCACAAGTCTGGATCCCAGCTAAGGTTCCAAACACCTGAGTCTTGCAACCACCCCTGCCTCTACCTCGGGTGAGACTTCATATTCTTTGTAGGTGTTGCCGAAAGGGACGATAGTTAGGTTTTTGTTGGTGTGTTGTTGTAGCATTGAACCCTGGGTCTTCCCCTGTGCCAACAAATGGTTCTGTTGATGGGACCAAAAACTGTGATTGTTGGGAACTAAGGAAGAAGAAAGATCTGTGCGTAGATCTGTTTCTCTAGTGTGCAACTTTTTACTCGACCCGTGAAGCTTTGTGCCAGGAATAAGCTCATATCTGAAGAAAGGAAGATTATATCTGAAGAAAAGAAGCGAGATCTGAACGCTCTGTGCCCTAAGAAAAGTAAAAGTTGAAATTTCTGAAAGAAAAAGGTCAGATCTACAGAAAAGAGGTAAGATCTGTAAGATCTGTGCTCTAATAAAGGTAAGAATAGTTAAAAGTTCTTAGATCAGGAAGCTTTGTTCTCTGTAGAAGTAAGAAAAGTGAAATTTTTTGTTTCTAGAGCATGGATCTAGGTATGTTTGATAGATTTTGTCCTAGCTTGAAAACTAGGGCATTGTTAGATGAAAGAACGTTTGATATGAATGGATCTGATAAGCATAATGAAAGATATGTAATACCTATGTATAGAAAGAATGTTTGGACTAACGAGTGGATGCAGGATCTTAGAAAGAAATTTTTGCAGGCTAGCCATTATGATCCTAGCGCGCAATACAAGAAAATTTGGGGATCATTGAAGAGAAAGAGAAGATTAACTCTTTGTTACAGTTGTAGAAGACCAGGACATCTTGCTAAGGAATGCCTTGGGAGACAACCTAGTTGCCTCTGTTGCAAGGCTATGGACCATGAAGTACTGGATTGCCCTAGAATGATTGCTAGACTTGAAAAGCTGAATATGGAGCAAGGAAACCCTGAAGGAGATCAAGAGACTAAGATTACAGAAGAACCCCAGAAAGAATAAGAGATTATGTTACTGAAAATGAAAGAAACCATGAATGAACATAAAGATGCCAGTTTGTCAGAGATATTCAAAGAAAAGGAGAAAATTGAAGTAAGAATAGGAGACTTCAACATTGACTGTGCTCTGGATGAGGAAACATAGATGAACATTATGAAAAAGAAAACTTGGGAAACCCTAGGAAGGCCTACTATGGTTCCTTCACTAGGAAAAATAGGGTTGTTTAAAGGAAAAATGGTAAACCTATGTGGCAGGATTACCCAGATAGCTATGAGTACCCATGGAGCTTCGGCAGAGGAAGAATTCAAAGTTATTAAATTTATTGAGGATCACACCCCATTTCCATTTTTGTTAGGCAAGATCTGGATTGAAAAAGACCAGATCCGAAGAAAAGAAGAAAAGGAATCCCTAGAACAGAGGAAGCAAGAACTCATGAAATTTATGACTAGAAGGATCACCTACTTGATGGAATAACAAGAGAACATATCTAAGCTATTGGACACCAGGTACTTGGAAGTCGAAGCTATAAGAGCATTAGAGGAACCATAGAAGATTGAAATACCTAATCCATATGTTGAAGGAGTATTACCCTAGGATCTGAAGAAAGAATCTCATCAGTGCAAAGTGACTATGTCGAGAGAAGATAGGAATCAGAACGGGAAAAGACCAACCGAGTTGAAGACTACCGAGAAGAAGGCTATAAAATTAAGTAAGAAAAAGGTGAAGCTTGAAAAGTTAAAAGATATCCTAGGTGGAACACTGGAGAAGAAAAAATCACAGGAATTGAACTTTGTCGAGATATCAGAACAACGACATATGGCACTTCGCCGTGGTGAAGCAATCTAGCCATTGGACTGATATACCCATTTGACTTCCACACTGAATGGATAGAAACACATTAAAGGATCACTACCAGACCGTTGGACCTCACCGTAACAGACAGATCTATGATAATGGAAGATCCATACCCATTGCAAGCATACCATTGCCAAATTTCCTATTTAGCTCATCACGCCATACCCGAAGAATAGTTTTTCCAACTTAACATTCAAAGCCCGCAGAACTAGTGATTGTATACAATGATAATTATAATAGATTGTTCATCCTAGTCCATTATCTGAGATCATCGTGCCTCGATTATCTTTTCCGAGTGCGTATGTCCGACGAGCTCACTGTCGTTGAGGAATCCATCACAGAGGTCCTTATCGATTTAATGACTGAGAGAGTCATGTCAGAAAGAGGAATTTCCACCAGAGTCCAAGCATCATCGACGAGAGGAGTGAAAGCCTCCCCGTCGACTATTTGAGCAGGAAAATATCGAGCTGGAACGGAAAGGAGAACTAAGCATAAAGACGACATAGCCAACGCAAAGTTAGTGCCATCCATCCTACCAGCTTACATACCCCCTCTAAGCGGTGAGATTAATAGGGACAATGTCCCTAGAGACTTTGAATACACCCTAGTCACTGCATATCTATCGAAAGGAGTATGCACCTACCGCACAGATCAAGACAAGGTTACAGCGTTGAATTTTTGCGACTTCAACCTAGGGGACCGTAAGGTTTATAGCATGCTCACCCCGTATAAGTACTTGACAAGAACTAAGAGAAACAATTCGAAGATCATCCCTCAACAATGGATGATGAACCTCGCACAGTCTACTTTGCTCAACGTTATGAAAATACCACACTTTGGGAAACACCAGGAGGTGAATGCTTGTGTAAAATTACTACTAGAAAGTTACCAAGGTGAATACCTATGGTTAAACCATCGCATAATTGTTGATCTGGCACCGATCAATAGGATCACCAAGCTTAGCATGCAGGGTCCTGATCCCCAGGATTACTACCTTGGAAAGACTGTGGACCACGCTCTTTCGCAGAATATTAAGGAAGCTTATGGAAATGTCGAGAAGGGCGCGCGAGGCTACAAGGTATCCTTTATCAAAAGTGGTGCAGTGCGCCTCGCATGTAAACTGATCACAGGAAATATGGTACGTAAGAATCGACCTACACAAGTATCAGGCTTCGTAATTGACCTCGCAGGAAAATGCACAGAGGGACTACAGATGAACTGGGCGAAGTACCTAGTAAACTAGCTCAAGATTGACTTTAGATAATCCCAGGATCAGGGGCATGCATTCCATTTTAGTTGGCTTCTAATATTGATTGATTTTGTTGCATGGGAGCTACCGGAAGGCGTAACCTTCCCGGACCTCGACCCCTTTGAGCCACTAGCCATGAATTTTAGTACATTGTGGTACTCAACTGACATGAACAAGAAATGGCAATAGAATGTCGTTTTCCACATGTATTATAACCAATTTAAATCAAGCATAGGGGGTGAACCTCGCATAACCCCGAACACTTTACAAAGGTTCTGACCTATGATAAATTTCAGTGTGGACCACCACATTATATACCTAACTCCATGCGTCAATGAGCACCAGGAACAACTTCAGTCCTATTATAAGCTGACAGAAGAAGACCTAGAAGAGATCACCAAGGAATGGTTGGCAAACCTCCTTGTTGCAGCAGATCTAGCAGACATTTCGGACATCAACAACCTAGAAGCTTCACAGGACACACCTGGGCCCAGTAAGACAAAGAATACAAAGAAGCCAGAAGAGGTTCAGGATGTAGATAACAGATCTATAAGGACAACTTCCATCACACCAGATCAAGGAGGTAATGGAAAAGACCTAGAGGAAGTCAAACAGATACTGGAATATGAAGTCAAAGTTATAAAGAAGAGAAAAGGGTCACTTCCACAATATCCCTCCTAGAAGAAATCGAAAGAAACTGTAACTAAGATGAAGACTATGCTAACTCCGGATGACTTTAGTTTCCTCCTCGAAACTATGAATGAAGCCATAGAAGAGATATCAGGAAAGAAGGAAGTGAAGCAGGAGTAGATATATAACATGATTGAAATTGGGCTCCAAGAAGTGCAGTAGGCACTCTATTCTAGCTGCGCAATCTCTACTACACCTCTGCCAGAAGGAACAACAAAAGTAGGAGAAGAATCAGTTCAACTTCGTAATATTGTTGATACAGTCGAAGTACGCCTTCAACATGCACAAGAAGAAAAAGACAAGATTACTCAGGCCTTATAGAAATCACAAGAGGAAATCATAGAACAACGTCGAGCCATGCAAAAAGAGAAGGATGCTCTCCGAGAAAAATTTGAAGAAGATAGAGTGAAGATCCAAAAGGAGAAAGAGAAACTACTCACGAAGTAGATTGGGATGGAAGAAGCAGTCAACCGAGCATTTTGCTTGGTCACTGGCTTAGAACAAAAGAGAGAAGAACCCTTCGAATGTCAAGTGATGAAGCTTGTTCAAGTTATTCAGTAGCTTCAACAAAGGGTTTTGGAATTATAGCTTCAAGCTATACCAAGTACCCCGCAAGAAGTGCACGACCAATGAGAATTGAATGCTCAGAGCATAGTTGAGAGGATTAAAACACTTGTTGCATAATTCAAACAGTTAATTAGTAGAAGCGCACAGATATATGAACAACTATCCAAAGACCCAGAGTTGAAGAAATTGGAGTCCCAACTCCAGGAAGAAAAGAGACACGTAGATACAGTACAGGCACAAATAAAGCTCCTGTCACCCATAGAGAGGATGAAGAGATCCCAGGAACAGAGCACCACCCAACAACTCATTCTTACCATGCAGAATAGAGTGATAGAATTCACCCAGAAACTCCAGTTGATCCAGGAGGCAACCTATCTATTGTTTGCATAAATTGAAGGCCAAGGAACAGTACCATAACACGTAGTTGTTACAGTCGAGAAACAACTATAAGGACCTATCAGTGAAGTGGTTATTCAAGAATTCATTGAGCAAGAAGAAGTAGGACAAAGACACGTCGAAGCAGCTCGAGCCAAGCTCGAGACCTTTGAGGTAAAGTTACCCAGACCTGAGTGACTCGGGATGAGTCATAGGTGAGTGTTGGGGGCCTGTTGGCCCTTGACCAAGTTTTGAGGAACACTTGGTCATATTTTACCATATTTGGGACTTTGAAAACCTGTCAAAGATGGAGCACAAGACGAAGTAGAGATCGTGGAAGCTAGACCCCCTTTTTGGGTCCTTTTTGGGTTTTTGGGGATAATGTAACGGGACCAGGATGTCGGCCCATGGGTTTACCCATGTTTAGGCCCCTTTTTGTAATGTATAAGTAGAAGTCTAGGCTATGTATGAAGGGACACTTGAGAAGTGGCTTAGTGCTAAGAGTTGATCTGTGTGATATGATTGTAGAGTTGAGTGCAAGTATTGTAAGTGCTAAGTGCACGGATTGTAAGAAGGTTTTATGCTTAGAGCTACTTGGGGAAGGAGGATCTAGTGAGATGCACATGTCTCATGTCCTGCGCGAAGTAGGTTTTGAGGCTATGTTCTTGTAATCAATTGGCCAACAATAATAGAGAAGAAGAGTTGGTGGATGTAGCCCCAGGGTGGGGGTGAACCACGTAAATCTGTGTGTTATGCTTTGTGTTGTTACTTACATGTGTTTTCCCTCTCTTGCTAAGTGCTATGACATTTTTAGATAGATTTACATTTTCTTGGTTCTTATTAGATGTGTATATATGTTAGATTTGATGTGTATGAAGTTGCTAAGTGCTTGATCTACCAGATCTAGTCTGTTGTATGCTGCTAAGTGTTGAATCATCTTATATCTAGGTATATATTGCAATGCTCTATGTTATCTGCGGAGTGAGAGAAGGGTTAATTCAAGGTGAACTATTAATGCTAAGTGCTTTGTTAAGTGTGTAATCACAGATCTGGATCCCATCTAAGGTTGCATACACTTGAGTCCTAAAACCACCCCTGCCTCTACCTCAGGTGAGACTTCATTTGCTTCATAGGTGTTGCTGAAAGGGCTAGTAGTTAGGTTTTTGTTGGTGCGTTGTTGTAGCGTTGAACCCTAGGTCTTCCCTTGTGCCAACAGGGCATGAAATTAGAAGAGGCTCTTGAGTCTACCATACAATTATGAACATTCCTATTAAAGATTTTAAAAGTAATGAGGAATGGCAGGGTGGTAGATATGGAACTATGTCTAGTTAGGGATGCGTTTGTCACTATTTGACTCTTAGTTGGAGTGTTATTGTTAGAAGAACTTTCCTTGGTTGTTCCCTTCTTTGTTCCAACATTAATTTATTTTGTGCCATTGGAATTTTTCCCTTCCATATTTTTAATAAAATTCTCTTGAATTTTTTGGATCTTCATAAGCTCAAAGAAGGAAATGTTGGCTTTATTCTTCCTTAGATATTGTAGGAAATCATAGTCTAGCCTGGACAAGGGTATGGAAAAAGTACTAGGTTTGGGATTTTGATCAGTTTCTTTGTGATTGGAGGGCATAGTCTTGGAAGGATTAGAAGTGGTATTTGTTGAAGAAGAAGTTTGTTTGGTGTTGGACATGGCAGGAGCAGCGGGATTGGAAATACTTGTGGTATCATCTGAGGTCTTCATGTTGGCACTTTTTATGGTTACATTGTTTTGTGACAAGTGTACCTCTTCTAATTATTATTTGTATCCAACATAATAAATATCCCATAATGGATTTATTTATTATTATTCAAGTTCCTGAGACTCTGGAGGTTGTTCTTCTTGTTTCTGACTTTCATCTCCTTCTTCATTAAATTCATTCATATTCTTTGTTGCCCAGGTTTGAAGAACCTGGACAATATATTCCATGTTAATTGATTCTTTTTGGGAGGGGGGAATTTTTTTAGTCAGTGGAGTGTTTTTATCTTTCTTAGTGGGGAACCTAAATAATTTTTTCTAGCTAGAGAATCCTTCTCCACCACCATTCTTCAAGTTTATTATATCATTGGATAATTTCTTAATGATCATATGAAGAGATTCCATATCCATTGAATCATAAGGATTTTTATCTTTGTTGTGTTTGGACACAAAATATTTAATCTTACCTTTGTATTTAGAGGGATCAGAGTGAGAATTCCCTTTCAAACACATCATACTATTTTCGAATTTAAGGGCCTCCAGGAAATCTCCTTCTAGAGTTCCTTTCTCATAGTTTTTGACATACATGGCCATGGACATAGGTAAACTAGAGGTGTAGAATTCAATAGTCACATCTTCAGCTAGTTTATGGGAATGTGGGATTCATTTTAGTAAGTAAGGAAACATTGATTGTAGTTAGTCACCAATTCTTTCGAATCCATCTTGAGTCTCGAGAGTTCTAAAATCTGGGTGGCTGGCGTTTTATTTTCCCAAAACTTCCTGAGAAAAATGGTCCCGAAGATTCTCCAATTGGTAATGGAGGCTTATTATAAAGATAAGTACCAGATCTAATATTCTATTCAAACATAAGGGGAAATAAACGACAGAATATGTCTTCATATTGAAACCCCTGTAATATAATATCTAGGAGGAATTTCCTTGCGTGGTTTTCAACATAATCATTTTTGTCAAGCTCAAATTTTGGTAGGAACTTCTCAGGATGTCTAGGAATTTCATGTTAAATATCCAATACAAAAACTGTGTTAGAAAACAACCAAGGTTGGTAGGGAGGTATATTCTAGTTTTCATTTTCTCCAACCATGTTTTGGGGTTAATATACAATAATCTGATGTGGGTTATTTTTGGGTTTTCTCTCAAAATCGTACCTTTCTTCAGATTTTTCCTCCGACTGGTTTCTAGGAGTGTAAGGTGGTGATTCAAGGGAGGAGGATGGTATACCTCCTACTCCACCAGCTAACAAATAGTATTCAAGGACAAAGTCAGAAGTATTTGTAAAATCAAACATGTCTTCAGGTACGTGATACTCTAGGGTTCCAAATGAAGGGTTTCCTTGATAGGAGTTTGGGTTGGTGAAGAAGGGATCTGTTTTAGGAAGGATGTTTTGGGAATACAACGATGATAAGAGATGAGATACAGGGAAAAGGAACAGGATCAAGAAGATAAAGAAATATGAGAGAGGAAAGAGAATAAGATGGAGGACAATAAAGAACAGCTAATGCAGAATCTAGTAAAACTAGTTGAGTATGATCTATATCCAACTCATAATGAGCTGTCACCAGCTGAGCATGAGGGGTAGCCAAATCATTATGAGCTGGAAAAAGAATATAAGCAAAGGGCATAAATATGTAAAAGACCCACGAAATTGGGAGAGGTTAGTTAGTAGTTGTTTTGTTGTTTTGTTGTTGGAAGAGAGGTTTAGAGAGAAGAGCATAGTAAATAAGTGGTGAATGGAAGAAGAATATTGTATGTAAAACCTCCATTGTAGCGCCAAGAATTGGAAGAATGTCGTAAATACAATAAAGAAGAAAATTTTGTGTGGATGTAGCCCGGAGGGGGGTGAACCACAGTAAATATGTGCATAATTGTGTTGTTTGATGATTATTCATGTATGTACTATGTTAATTCTTTCCTTTAGTACGAATGAATGCTCATCTCTGCTAATATTGTTTATAATCTAAAGCATAGTAGCCATAATTGTATGCTTAACCACTAAACAATGTGAATATAACCTCATGTGCATATATAATGAAGTAATAAGTTCATATTATCTAGGATATAGTGTGTGAAAGGATCATATAGGTATGACAGACTGCATTTCCCATATTTCCCTCACTACTGTAGAATCATGGTTCCTACAGTCCCCATAAACATACCTCGAGTAAGACTTCACCTGCTTCCAGGTGATGCCAAAAGGGGTAGTTTATGTATGGTTTTGTTGGACTAATTACCTTGAACCCGGGGTCTTGAACCTACCTTCGCACACATGCCAAAAAATGGTTTTGTTTCCGATATTTGGAATATGGAAGTGAGGGAATGTTTTGGATACCAACAAGGAAGGAGATAATTGAATTGATGGAGAAAAAGGAACAAGAATTTTCTCAGAAGGAGAATAGAAATCCTCTGTTAAATAACAAGCAATGGATGCAAAGGTATGTGTACACAGACTTGCATGACATATTTTTCAGTGAATCTCCGAATCTTTTAGCAAAATGGATGGAAAGATTTGTGGAAAAGACTAGTAGACATAGACCAGTTGCGCCTAATAATTGTAATCCTGAACTAGTGAGATGAGTGAATTCAATTGATTTTTGGATGGAAAGTATATTGGGAGGCTACATAACATAATTTTCCATAGATTGTACTCAAGCTTATAGTTTTGTAGAAAGAGACTTATTTAAAGGTATGCAAGGAAGATTCATAAAGTTGTTAGCTACTTGGATAAAAATGATTCTATGTGATAAATAAGTGATGATGATGGATTCAGATAGCTAAATAAATTTTCACACACAGAGGGACTAGGGTTTGTTGACCAGAAGTTGATATGAGGGTATGAAAAATGGACAAAGTAAAGGAATACTGAGAATGAAAAATAAAGAGGAGGGTGTATTAGAAGGAGAAGAAAAATTTGGAGTTATGCGCAGTGGGACAAGGTACAAGAAGTTGAGGAATACAACTGAAGAGAGAGAGAGGTGCAGTGAGTACCTGGAAAATCACACAGACATATATATCATAGAAGTACAACAAACAAACGAAGAAGAGAAAGATATATACTTCTGTCTAGTTATAGAAGAACCATTAAGTCCTTCCTGAGCTGAGTCTTGGGTCAAAACTATAACCCCGTGCGAGTCACATGAATCTGGGATAATGTTCAAAGACCTTTCCAGAGAACTTGTAATCAGTAGAGGAATTCTAAATAACAATAACCAAAGAAACAATAATAGTCCAGTTAATCCTAATCCACTAGTATCACGAGGAAGGGGTCCTACACACAACAACATGGAAGGAGTAGACAATACACTAATATTACCAGAGTTCAAAGGGATTGGATCACAAGACCCAGAACAACATATGTTCATATGTGAAACCATTTGGATTGCAAAGAATGTCCATGATGATGGCACAAAGATCACGCAGTTGGAAAAAATATTTAGAGGATGTGCTCTAGTTTCGTATATGAAGATACAAAGTACCATAATACCAAGCCAGACAAGGACATTAGAAGAGATCACACAAGCATTATTAAAATAATTCAATAAACCAAAGTCTGAGTTGTAGTACATTACTCAGGTCAAGTAGATCAAGAAAGTATAGACTGATTCTATATGGGAGTTTGATCAGATGTTCAAAGATGTGATGGGGAGTTTAACATTTCAAATACCCAATCAACAACATAGAGAGTGGTTCATTACAGGTTTGTTACCTCACATCTGCAGTCCTTTCATATAGAAAAGGGTTACGTCTCAGTCTAAGGCATTGGAAATTGCTATGAAATTGGAAGCCTTTCCATTTGGAGAGAAATACGGAATGGCACAAATATAGAACCAACTAGATACATTAACAATTCAATTGAAAGAAATAAAAAAGGGTAAAGAGAAACGAGAATAGGTCTAGTGCACTAGATGCAGGAATGAACGTCACCACAAAGATGAATGCCCATACTTTGCGCAATACTTAACAGTCGAAGTGCCAAACCCACTACCAGGAGGAGGATATTGTGAGATATGAAAGAAATTGTTACATCACTCCCATGAGTGTCAGTTATTACAAAAATACCAAAGTAACCCAAGAAGCGTATTCTGTAGCTTCTACAAATCATTGGGACACGAAGATAGTGACTGTCACGCATTTGATTTAATGAGGGAGTGAATGACAGACATGTACAAAATTTAGGAGGAGAATGTTGCGACAGAAGGGGTGGGTAAGTATAATATTCAAAGATGATTTAACCAGGGAAACCAAGGAGGATTCAGTAGGGGTCAAGGTAGAACAAATTTTGAGAGAGGAGGATGAGGCCCCATAATATGTTATAACTGTAACCAACTAGGAAACCTAGTGGGGGATTGGAAAAATCCTTGCACAACATGCACTTATTGTCAGGCGTTATAAGATGTGACATAGGACTGTCCACAACAGCTAGAAAAATGGTAGGCCAGAGGGAATCAAAACCAGAACCCAAACATTCAAAATATATCCATAAATATACCGAATGAAGGACCCAAAATAGAAGTCATTATGTGTGGAGGAACTAAAACAAGGATGGATGCAACCAATGTAAGGAGATCGATTGAGCAGTGGGTAAATAAATCATAAGCACCTATATGATCATTTGACACATAGGAAGATAAGGAGACCTATAAATAGGAAAGGAAATAAATATTGCAATAGGACTGGGAAACAACCACATCATCTATTCCACCTATAGGGGATACAAATCCCACTGATGACGATATCATGACCAAAGTGTCGATGGAGAATAAAATTACCTTAGGAAACTTTTTGAAGAGTTACCTAGAGCTAGTCGAGGATGAAAATGCATTACATATATTATTCTCTATGATTGATCACTGTGCTCAAGGGAAGGAATTCCTTAATGAAAGAAAAGTAGTGCACCAACTTGTTAAGAACCAAACATCAATATAGCATAGAAAAACTTCAGGAAAGGTACTCAACGCCTTGAGAAAGAGATAATTTCAGATAATAAGCCTCTTCGAGGGGGCAACCTCCTTTTACCCCACTTAAATGTTCAAGTACAAGATG
>ML776797.1:1407176-1421109 GCA_009831015.1 Picea engelmannii
CTATGCATTCTCATCAAGGAAAATACATATTATATTACATCAATCATCAATCAATCAATCCTTTTACATCAATCAATCACTTGACATCAATAAATGACATCAATCAATCAAACCATTGGCATCAATGACAACATGATCCAACATGTGGACCATCAAGACAAGAAGGTATAGGGAAGGAAAACTACTTCATGCTGATCAGTGATGATTACTCTAGACTCACTTGGGTTTCTTTTCTCAAAAAAAAAGATGAAGCATTTGAGAAATTTAAAATATTTAAAGATTTAACTGAGAATTAAACAGGCAATAGGTTAAAGGAAGTAAGATCAGACAGAGGAGGATAATTTATGTCAAGTGATTTCAAGGAATTCTATGATAAACATGGGATCAAGAGAGAATACACAATCCCAGGAACTCCACAACAAAATGGAGTAGTTGAGAGGAAAAACAGAATAGTTAAGCAAATGGCCAGGTCAATGATGAATGAGAAGAACATTGGTCAAACCTGTTGGATAGAATCAATACACACAGTAGTCCATATTCTTAACAAAGCCCGCCTCAGACCACACAGTGACAAGACACCTTATGAACTGTGGTATGGAAGACCTTATTTAATCAAACACTTTAAAGTCTTTGGGAGTAAGTGCTACACAAATAATAATAATGAAAACCTTTGCAAGTATGATAGTAGGGTTGATGAAGGCATCTTCTTAGGATATGCTACCAATAGTAAAGGATATAGGTGATTTAATAAAAAATTGTATAAATTAGTTGATTGCATTGATTTAAAGGTCGATGAAGGAGTCTCAGTAAGAGAGGTGAGAAATATTGAGTCTGCTACAGAGGACATAGTTGAATATGAAGATGAACAGGCCCAAGAATCAAGAAAAGAAGACTTTGATTCAGATGAAGATACAAAGAATCAGGCAGACTCAAATCAGCAGGCATCATCAAATCCTTCCTCCAAAATTACTCAAAAGAATCATCCTACAAGTCAGATAATTGGTTAGAAAGACAAAGGTATACAAACTAGGAGAAGGATAATAAAAGACACCGAGCAATCACATATAGCCTTCATATCCATGGTGGAACCCTAAGAACTTTAATGAAGCCAGTAAAGATGTAAATTTGTTAAAATCAATGAATGAGGAACTGGATCATATTGAGAAGAACAATACTTGGGAGCTTGTTCCTAGACCTGCAGATAAGAATGTAATTGGCTCCATATGGGTGTTTAAGAACAAAATGAATGAACAAGGACAAATTGTTAGGAATAAATCCAGATTGGTCTATAAGGGATATGCACAAGTTAAAGGACATGATTTTGATGAAACCTTTGCACCAGTGGCAAGATTGGAAGCCATCAAAATGTTTCTTTCCTATGCATGTCATAAGAACTTTAAAGTATATCATATGGATGTTAAGTCAACATTTCTTAATGGAGATCTAGAAGAAGATGTATATGTGGAGCAACCTGAAGGATTTTCACTGAAAGATAATCTTGACTATGTATGTAAGTTGAAAAATGAATTATATGGACTAAAACAAGCACCACAAGCCTGGTATTATAGACTGGACAAATTTCTACAGGACAAAGGGTTAAAGAAAGGTATTGTTGACAGTAATCTATACATTAAGTCTGAAGGTGATGATTTATTAGTTTTTTTGGTTTATGCAGATGACACTATTTTTGGATGCACTAATGACCCTTCAGTTCAGTGGTTTTCTAATTCAATGCAGATTGAGTTTGAGATGTCCATGATAGGAGAACTGTCATATTTTCTTGGTTTACGAATCAACCAGAGTTCTGCAGGGATATTTATCTCTAAAGAAAAGTATTTGAAAGAGATGTTAAAGAGGTTTCAGATGGAATATTCTACACCTGTGAGAACACCTATGGTGGTTGGTTGCAAGATCAGTAAAGATGATATTTCACCTGATGTTGATCAAAGAACACATCGATCAATTATAGGAAGTCTTATGTACATCACAACATCTCGTCCTGATATAATGCAAGTTGTTGGAATGGTAGGTCGTTATCAGTCTTCTCCTAAACAAAGTCATTTAGCAGCTGTCAAAAGGATATTCAAATATTTTAAGGGTATAATGACTTATGGTCTCTGGTATCCTATAAATCATAATTTTCAATTAACTGCATATTCAGATGTTGATTGGGAAAATTGTTTGGATGAGAGAAAGAACACCAGTGGAGGTGCATTCTTCTTAGGTGATTCGTTAGTAGCATGTCTTAGTAAGTATCAGGGATCTATTTCATTATCAACTACAGAGGCAGAGTACATTGATGTTGCTACTTGCTGCACTCAGATCTTATGGATGATACAAACTCTTGCAGATTTGAAGGTAACTTATACTGATCCCATTCCACTTCACTATGATAACACCAGTGCCATTAGTGTCCCGAAGAATCCTTTTGTCCATTCAAAGACTAAGAATATACCAATAAAGTATCATTTTCTCAAAGAGAAGGTTACAAATAGAGTTGTTCAACTGAATTATATTCCTTCCATAGAACAGATAGTTGATATCTTCACTAAACGGCTTGCAATATCTTAGTTTGAGTATCTATGCCAGAAGTTGGGCATGACCCTATTATCAAGTTAAAATTAGGGGGAGAGTTCTCATAGTATATCTAATTAGGGGGATAATTCTTATTGCATCTATGATCAGGGGGAGAACAGAGTCACTTTCAGTTTTCTTTGACATTGATGTCAAAGGGGGAGAAAAGGTGTGGTCTAGATGTTACAGTTGGAGGTCTAAGAATAATAGTGCAGCCTTTCAGGGTTTCCATCAATGACAAAGGGGGATATTGTTGGAATGTTTACAGGAATATTGTGCTTGTCATTGACGGAAAGAAAAACAATGAAGAAGAGGATAAATCTTAGAAGAGATAGCACTTTCCAGAAGTGAAAACGAAGTCCAAGAGATGGAATCACAGGAGGAGCAGAGGTCGAGACCTTTGAACACTTAAAAAACCTTCTAAGTCAAAGAGATCAGAATCTTAGGAGAGAGGACGACAGTGACCGTTGGATCACAACACAAAGGACCAACAACCGTCTGATCGAAACAAGGTGCATGAGACTTAACACTTTGCACACGAAGGAGAGAGGACTTACCAAAGTTCTGAAGTCCTGAAGTAGTTTGGGACTGTCCATCGTCAAGGAGGATAGGTGGCGTAAGATCCACAACTATGAAAGTTCATGGACCAAAAGGAGGTGAAATAGCCGAAGTAATTTGACATCATTCATCACCAGGAGGAGAATCTAGTTCGTTGATCATCGGGGGAGTATGTGTCAACTGATATGACATTCTGGAGAAATATCACTTCAATAATTTCCAGTTAAGAATTGAAATTCCTGAAGCTCGGAGAGCCGGAGAGCTGGAGTAAATTTCAAATGTCAGATCCATAGGGATACGTGGAGACTGATCGTGAACTCCGAAGAAATCACTTTTAGATTTTTCAGTTGAGATATGAAACTCCTGAAGCCCGGAGAGACGGAGAGCCGAAGTAAATCTTGATCGTCCGATCATTCGAAATAGATCTCAGTCATCAGATCGTCCAAAGTAAATCTCAAGAGTCAGATCATCTGAAGTGAATCTGGGTCTTCTGATCTAGAGCGTCAGTTTGAGTTTTGAATTTCTTGAAGCCCGAAGACCCAGAGAGCCGAAATACATTCTCGACCGTCAGATCATCCGAAGTAGATCTCAGTCATCAGATCATCCAAAGAAGATCTCAAGCGTCATATCGTACGAAGTGAATCTGGGTCATATGATCCAGAGCATTAGTTTGAGTTTTGAAATTCCCTAAGCTTGAAGACCCAGAAAGTAGAAATAAATTATCGACCATCGGATCATCTGAAGTAGATCTCAGTCATCATATTGTCTGAAGAATATCTCAAGCGTCAGATCATCCGAAGTAAATCTGGGTCGTCTGATCCAGAAAAGACATGGCGTAATCCTATGGACTTCGAGTAAAGACCCGAAGTAAGCCTCAACCATATGATCCAATAGGAAACATGGCAGTAATATGCATACTTTGAGGGGAAGTAATGTTTGAGACTTGAGATTTCAGAAGTCCGGAGACCCGAAGGAGATCTTGACCGTTGATCGAGAAAGGGGCTGCAAAACCATTGATCAGGTTGAAAGGTCAAATTCCTGAAGTAGAGGTAGAGTCATCGAGTGAGAAGGATATGTTTTTGTAGATCATCGACTTCAAAATATTTGCGTACGGAGAAAAGCAGGGTTTGAGATTTGAAACTCCCAGAGACCGGATCACGAAGTAAATCACAGTCATTGATTTAGGAAGGCTATATATGATCCATATACTTGAGAGGATATATCTAAACCGTCCTTTCAGGAGCACCGTCAATATCGTGAGATCGACAGTCTTGTTGCATTGCGGGCATTGAAGGTGCGTGAACTTTAAAAAGTTAAGGGCAAGCCGTAATTGAAACCACAGTTTTGGAGAAAGGACACGTGGAGGATCGAGGTAAATTGTGGGGAGAAATGCATTTTGATCTCAAATCACCTTTGGCCGCACCCGTATTCACATGGTCACATGATATCATTGCCCAAACTCACATCAGTAGAATATAGGGGAAGGATCTAGCACTACTAGGCTCCACATTAGAGGTTATGCATTGAAAATCCATAAGGGCCTCTGCATGTATAATCCAATGATGTTGATCAAACCGAATCTGATCGAAGGTTTGTTGTTTCACTTCATGATTTCTTGACCAATTATGATTCAGTTACACTAACTGAATCATTGTTCCTGAGTGGTTGAATCATTGTTCCTGAGCGTTGGAATCATGATTCCTGAGCAGTTTTGATATTCCTGACTTGAGCATTGGACATGCAGAGTGTAATGGATAATGAGAGTAGGAATAAAAGAAAAATGTCGTGACAGAGAGAGGTTGTTGTTTCTCAGTAAAATAAGTTGAACTGTATGTTATCAAGAAGATAGCAGAAACAGAGCCGAAAAGATGCAAAGATGAAGAACATAAGCTGGACAAAGTAGAAATGGTGAAAATGGAAGATTGTATGAGAACCTAAGAGCATGAGAAGAACAGAGGAAGAGCATATGGAGACAGACAACAAGTGGAGCCAAGCATGATCAGACAGAAGCGGAACAAAATTGCAAAATAGAGAAGAAGTGGTAAGCATTGAAATGTATGTATTGTTGTAAGGTCTTATTCAAGTAAAGATTTATAATCAGAGTGGTAGGGTGGTGCTAGGGAGGATTTTTTTCCTCAGAGTTTCAAGTGGGTTCTTGAACATAGGGAGTTGTATCTTCCATCTGGTTGCAGCCAGAAAAACCAGGGTGGTAGGGTGGTGCAAGGGAGAACCATTGTTCTCTATTATACAGGTTGGTGCCTGTGTGACTGGAAGTTGATGCTTCCATCTAGTTGGTGATGGAACACTTAGGGATTTGGTGCTTCCTTCTAGTGGGTTCTATAGAAAACAGAGAGTCGATGCTCTCAACAAGTTGCATCTTGTTAAAGAAGAGGTTGTAGCCTCATTTTGAGTTGGTGCTCCAAGATTGATGATGTATAGAACATAAAAGACTACCTATCATTCCAAGAAGAAGAGGTTTTCTCCCTTTATGGGTTTCCTCATGAATATTTGTCTCTGTGTATACCATATGTGTGATTGATGTCTATTATTTATGTTATTCATGTCTTTCATAATCTCGATGATCACTTGGAGAAGATTAATAATATTTCAATAGGCATAAAATTGTTTAAGCATAGTAACAACTGATTCACCCCCCCCTCTCAGTTGTCTTAGTAATTTCAACAGTTTATGTGACCCATTCTTCTGTGCCATATACAACCTTAATATTCATTTCCTAGACAACACTTTTCATTTCTAATTTCACTTAATACATATATGTTCCTTGAATTTATTGCAGCTGTTGCAATCAATTTTCCTGAACCTTCTTTTCTTATCTTGCACTTCTGTGAATCGAATGTAAGCTTATGACCTTGGTCACACATTTGACTTACAATTATAAGATTATTTTTCATATCTTCCACTAGTAGAACATTTTCTTCCTTGGTATTCTTGTTTCCAATTATGATTGTTCCTTTTCCAATGATTCTATCTTAGTCATCATTTACAAAAGAGACTGATCCATCTCTTTCCTTTCTTAATGTAAGAAACTTGCCTTCATCACCTGCCATTTTTTTGAACAACCATTGTCAACATACCAACCACGTTTATTATTCTTAGCTTGTAGAGTGAGTGTGCATTCTTCATTGCTACATTGATTCTACTTTCTTATCCATGTTCTCTTTCGAGGTTCATGTCTATGACTGTTGTTATTTTGTTTTGATTCTCTAGGAGGGACTATCATTCTACAATATTTGGCCATGTGTCCAAAGTTGTTGCACTTGTAGCATTACACTTCGGTGCTCAATGATTCAAACCTATTGTAGCTTCTTATCTTTGTTTCAATAGGCCTTCTTGGATAACCATTTTGTGTATGACTTTCAAAGTTGTTTATGTTCCTACTATTAGCTCTGCAATTTACAGCTTTATGTCCAAAATTATTGAATGCATAACATAAACCAAAAATTATAGTTTGATACCTGGGATTTGAATATCTTCAGAAAGGAGTTACTCTTATGAATCCTTCTTCTTCCTGAGTTCTGTTTGTTTCTGACTGTCATTGATTCTGAAATCTAAATCTTCTCGGTGGAGGAGTGTCCCTGTGATCTTCCTTGTAGAACTTCATATCCCCTCTGACTGTTTCTGCATATAGTTTTGGATATCTTTCTTGATATGTCATTTTGGATCTTGATTTCTTTTCTGTCTGATTGTATCCAAGTCTAGACTTGTCATGATTAGGCCTTTGACTACTGATAATGTCATCCTAAACTTTTGAGTTGTTCTGCATATTTTTCTTTTGAAGATCCTTTCTCAATGTGACAATCTTTGCTTCCAAATTTCCAATGATCTTGTCTCTTTCTTCTAACTATTCTTTGAGTGCTTCTTCAATCCTTTTATCTTCTTCTATTTGAACCTTCAATTATGCGATGATCTTCTCTAGTTCTTGAGTGTCTTCTTTCTTGTCTAGTTCTACTTGGAGCTTCTTGTTTTTCTTCTTTTCTCTTTTTATAACTTCTATAGCACTCAAAAATTATTCTCAGTAGTCAACTTCTGCCTCTTCATATTCCATTAATAGAACTCTTTCTGTCACACTTTCAATGACTTCATCTTCATCTGATGAGGAGTTGTTTTCTTTGGTGCATAAAGTTTTCTTGAAGAATTTATTTTTTGTTCTTTTTCCTTTATATGTTTGTCTGTTATTTGAATCATCTTCATCATTTATTTTATTTTTCTATTTGAATCATCTTCATCATTTATTTTATTTTTCTTATGAGGACATTTGTTAGCAAAATGACCAATATGATCACAATTAAAAAAAATCAATGGAAGCTTACCTTTATATCTGTCGTTGGTTCCCTTTTTCAATCTTTTGACAAAGTTGTCCACTTCTTCATCGTCTTCTGAGATGTCATTATTGTTTCTATATTCTTTTTCATTTTCTTTCCATTTTAATTTGTTGGAGGAACTGTTGGTTCTTTGTATCCATCTACAACTGATTTCCAAACTTCAAAACCTTGTGCATGAACATATGTTTTCATTCTTCTCCTCCAGAATGCAAACTTTTGTCCATCAAACTGTGGTATTCCATTTTTATACATATTGTTTCTCTCCATGACCTACCTTTCAATGGTTAAACTGATTTCTGAAGGAACCTGCTCTGATACAAATTGTTGTATTACTGAGAGGGGGGGTGAATCAATAATATACATTTTTTATCCTTTTAACCACAGTATGCAAGTGTTATTTATCTTTATGATCAATATAGAATTATCATCCAATAATTTCATAGTAAATAAACAATTAACAAATGAGCAATCATACACATACACAATACACTAGTATTTTTATGTGGAAACAGAATGTGGGAGAAAACCACATAATGGCTTTTCTTATTTGTCTTTAAGAATTACATTTATTGGAAGCACTAACTTCCTTTTTTTTTCTAGCTGCAACTGGAAGGAGGCTCCAACCCCCTATTTTTAGGCCACAACCTGAGGGAAGGTCCAACTCCCCAATTCTTTGGCTACAACTAGAAGGAGGCTACAATCCCTTATGTTCTCTGACTACAATCGGAAGGTGGCTACAACCACCTATCCTTACCATGTTCAACCGCTCTGAAATATAAGTGCCAAATGTAGAAACTAAATATGTCACAGTCACAACTTGTTCTATCAAATATGTCACTGTATACTCATCAACCAATCTGATCTAATCACATATACCTCAAACACTATACCAAAATTCTGTACCTCAAACCATGTGCTAGAACCTCACTATTATACAACCTCTATCTATACCAATAACTTCAGAAACATATCTCAACCAAAATCCCTCAGCAATTTCATAACCCAAATCTAATTTGTAAATTTGTAACAGACCTAGCGTATATGATCACATACATGCAAACCTTCCATAACTTTAACAACAAGACAAGCATTTTCATCAAACTTTACTTTAGTCTCACATGACCAATTTTGGATTAGTCAACAACCCTAACTTGCAATAATCATAATTATGTACCTATAATGAATAAATATATGAAAATAGTAAACAATGTTATTCAGTGTCGTGTCTACAATTATTCCAAGTTTCATTAATTGGAACCTCCCAAAAAAGGATTTATAGCAAAAATTACATACCTTGTTGAATTATGTCTTATTATAGAGAGCAAACTTGTAGAGCATGCCCCACACGAAATATTTGTTGTATGGATATAAAAATGGTACACAACATACTACAGACTATAATCTAACAAATATAATGGTATTACTGAATTTGGATCTGTTATGAAGACATTATGATGTTGTTACCTGAAACACATATTTTAGACTAGTTTCAAGACTAGCCACAAACCCTATTTTCCACCGAATGTAACTCCCAAAATAAAATGACCCACAAGACAAAATTTTTATCACAGTTACTTGGATATGTTTTCATAACAATCTCCATATTTCGCTATATGAATCATTCTAGGAAACAAGTTATTGCGAAAATGGTGAGATGACCTGTAAATAACATACCTTAGAAAGCATCATCAAAAGACTTTATCCTCCCTTGAATTTTGGCCTTCTTTACTTCACCTTCCCTCTGAAATTCATCTTAGATATCATTTTTTTACCTCGGTCACTTGTGGATATTCAATATTTTCAATGGATACTAATGGGAGACCCTTTCTCTCTTATTTATACTCTCCAAGTAGCTTCATCTAGAAGTATCCACTTAACCACTTTGTCCACTTAGCCACTTTGTCCACTTAACCAACTCTTCCCACTTAACCACTTTATCCACAAATAGTAAACTCTCCAATTCTAGTTGCAGCTAAATTTTTTTTAATTGTTTTTCTTGTTGCAACTACTTAACCTGTGACTAACCACTTTGACTGGTCAACTTCTTTTAGGATATTCTAGAATAATTTGAATTATTTGACCTTCTATGGGCTTCTATATAAATCATGAGGGTTCTCCAACTTCATATGGCCATAATTCTCTAACCGTGAGGAGTTATGTGACGTTCCACATATCATCGGAAATGGCATGACATATACTATACATCTAGAATAGTAATACCTATAAATTCAATGATATTCATGCCTTTATACATCAAAAAAATGAATTCCCTTAATCATACTATTGGGGATGCCAAAATTTTCTACCGGTCTTTCTTCAAGGGTTGACATCAATGACAACTAACCTAATTAATCAACATCGGGAACCCGTGAACCCACGGTTGCGAAAGATCGAAAAGAGGCTAAGTGTTGTACAATGGTCAGTCAGACTCAATATAGGAGAAATGGGATACATAGGATCTTGGTAATTCTAACGGTCATATCGTGGAACTTGGAATATGAAATCTTGCACTTGTGAACCCGTGGTTGCAAAAACGATTAAGTATATAATAACATGGCGGTCGGTCAGACTCATGATATGGGAATATGGATGGAGTTGAGAACCCACGAGTCCACTAACCTGCGAACCCACCAATTTTGAAATGTGACTAAGTATAGTGACAAGAAAGGGAAAAAATGGGGGAGAAAAGAAAGGGGAGTGAGGGTAGGTATAGAAGAGGGAAAAGAAATAGAAAAAATAAGTTTGGAAAATAGAAAAGGGGAGGGAAATTTTGGAAGCGGGAATGGATTTCAACAAGACCATTTTATGCTAACATAATCTTCCACTTGACTGTACTATGCTTACATGAGCATGCCACTTGTCATCCAGTCATCCATTTTTTAGGCGAGCTAAAGTTGTTTCATAATACCACCCTTTGGTATAGAAATGAATGAGGTTGTGACACATTATCATGCATTAATAGCATGGTTTATAATTTAGGTCCCCATCCCCTTATTATCTAGTGTGCACTTTCACCAATAGAAATTAAATGAGACAATTGATATTGGTTCTATATAAATACCTCAATATTTTCTTTTGAATTTTCATTTGAAACCAAAATATTCTCTTCTCTCAACTTAAAGGACTTCCAAAATTTTTCCATAGTGTTAAGCCCTAATATTGGCTCATTACCCCTTAATTGGGGCAGATTAAATTAGTAATGTTATTTTATTTATGTCAGCTTTATTCCATTAGTTGGAATTATACCTCCTAGTCTCCTATATATACCAAGAAGATATTTTCATTTGGAATCATCTTGTACTTGAACATTTATGTGGGGTAAAAGGAGGTTTCCCCCTCAAAGAGGCTTATTATATGAAATTATCTTTTTTTCAAGGCGTTGAGTACTTATTTTGAGGTTTTTCTATGCTATATTGATATTTGGTTCTTAACATATGGTATCAGAGCTCAAGGTCTTGGGGTTTTGCTGTTGCATCTGAGACACCTTGGAATTTTCTCTATAACTTTTTTTCTACAACGTTTCAGAAGGAATGTCTTGGAGGATATTTAGTATATGGATAAAGGTACATTGGGTTACAATTTCATCTCCTGAGGCCTTATTATTTCGTAGATACATCATGTGCAAGATAGGGTTCTGGAATCATCCTGAACTGAGTCATTGCAGAATTTTTTCTATAAAAAATTTTCAGCAACATTTCAGACCCTAAATTCTGAAGGCTATTCACATAAATTACTAAGGTATCTGTGGTAAATTTCATCTTCTCAGTCATCTTACATTTGTAGATACACCCTGTGGAAGATAGGGTATCTGACTAGTCCTATTGACTAGTCTCAAGAAGGTGTTCCAAGTAAAACAATCATAACTTATTCCTAGAGTATCCAAATTGAGTGAGACTAGTTTCATTGGATATTGGACAGTCTGTATTATTTCTGGTACGAGTTTCAAAATTTTATATCAATTATTTTGTGCGGAGAATTCTATACAAGTGAGATCTCCTAGAAAGGCAAAAAATCAGCAAGTTGTGGGGAAGTTATCATAAATTCCACTTGGCACATCCAATTTTGATAAAACCTGTGGCATTGCAGAGAAGAAATATCAGAGAACTACAAAAAAGAAAGTTGCATACCCAGAAGGGCCGAAAATTGGGAGATACAACAGAAGAAAGATTGTCTAGCAGAACCACCTCAAAATCAAGGTTCAAAAGTGATACTTGGCCAACATGCCACCCAAAAAGGGAACTTCTACACCAAATAAGCCTCCAGACAATCCTACTTGGACTCTTTATGAAGGTGAAGAAATGTGTAGGGACATAAATGATTTACAAAAGAAGACAGTAACAAAAGATGAACTACAAGAGATGATGGATTCAAAAGAAGCTAAGTTTGAGGCAATAAATACTGAGATGGACGCTTTAAAAGGGGAGATCATGGAAGTATTGAAAAATTTCATAACAGAGAGGACACCTGAAAGTGAAAATGCATCCCATGAAATTCATGATGAGGACACAAGGAAGGTGAATCAAGAATGGAGAAACTCTAACCTTGGGTTGAAGACCAACTACGTTCCTAAGATCGATATGAGGAAGTTTGATGGCAAGGACCCTATCACATGGATACTTTAGATGGAGAAATTCTTTGATCTACATAATGTGCCACATACACAAAAGGTACGGAATGCTTCTTTATATTTAGATACCAATCAATTTGTATGGTATAGATGGCTTTGTTCTCGCAAATCACTTGTCACTTGGACAATTTTCACGGAAGAAATGATAGCACACTATGATGATACAAGGATAAATACCTTCTTTAGCCAATTGATAAATCTCAAGCAAAAGGGTTCAGTTACAGAGCACATTGAGAACTTGCAAAGATTAAATATAAAGGTAATAAATATTCCAGATGAGCACTTAATTGATGTATTCATAGGAACTTTAAGAGATAAAATTCAACATGAGGTTCACCTTTGGGAACCCAAATCATTGGAGAATGCATTTAGGGTGGCAAGAAATGTTGAAAGTAAAAATATGGATATGGCTACTAGAAGGACCAATCCTAACATCTATAGAAATAATAATTCTCCTTCTTCTAAAACACCTCAACCTACAAGGTTGAAACCTCAACAATTGGAGGAAAGAAAAGAAAAAGGTTTATGCTTTAATTGTGAAATCAAGTATAGTAAGGGACATAAGTGTGGTGAGAAGAAATTATTCTACATAGATTACGAAGAGGAAGAAGAACCAGAACAAGAACAAGAACCATCTCAAGATGAAAACATAGAATCATTTTTTTCTAAAGAGTTGACTCCCACGATATCGTGTAATGCATTGGCTGGAATTAACACTCCTCAAACCCTCAAGATCAAAGAATACATCAAAAAGAAAAAGGTAATAGTCCTAATTGATTCTGGCAGTACTCATAATTTCATTCACTATAAATTAGCCAAAGCTCTCAATTTATTTGTATATCCAACACCAGAGTTTCAAGTAATGATTGCAGATGGAGGAACTATCAATTGCTCAGGAAAATGCAATAAGATCAATCTTACTATGGGGGAATATGTAATGAATAGTCCAATGATTTCTATACCCATGGGTGGTGATGATGTTGTACTAGGAATCTAATGGTTACAATCATTAGGAACAGTGGCTTTTAATTTTCATGAAATTTTCATTGGAAGGAAAAGAAATTGAGTTAAGAGGTATCACAGGGAAACTTGGTAAGGTGATAAGCTCTAATGGCATGAAAAAATTATTTAAAAAGGGGCATCAAGGCATTATTTCACAACTATTCTCACTAGATGTTCAAACATATAAGCCATCTATTCCTCAAGATCGCCAAGGGATCATTGATAAGAATTCCAAAGTATTTGAAGATATTCCCAAAGGTATTCCACCCACTCAAAATAATGATCATGAAATTCACCTAATTCCCGGGAGTGTTCCTCCTAACATCAAGCCATACATATACCCTTTTGCCCAGAAGAGTGAAATTGAGCGCATGGTTAAAGAAATGTTAGAGGCTGGAATTATTATACCTAGCCAGAGTTCTTACTCTGCACCAGTGGTAATGGTATTCAAGAAAGATAGCTCATGGCATATGTGTCCAGATTATAGAGAGCTCAAAAAGATCACTATTAAAGATAAGTTTCTCATTCTCATCATTGATGAATTTTTAGATGAACTACATGGTGCAATCTATTTCACAAAATTGGATCTTCGTTTAGGGTATCATTAGATTAGAATGAAGGAAGAAGATATCCAAAAAACAACATTCCGAACTCATAAAGGCCATTATGAATTTTTGGTCATGCCATTTGGCCTTACAAATGCACCTTCCACATTCCAAGGGTTGATGAATTCCATTTTCAAGCCCTTCCTTTGAAAATTTGTGTTAGTATTTTTTGATGATATACTAATCTATAGAAAGTATTGGGAGGATCATGTGCAACATGTTGA
>ML776797.1:1429581-1440925 GCA_009831015.1 Picea engelmannii
CTCTGTAATCTTTTTCTTTGCATTAATAAACTGCTCCAAGTGGTCGCATTGGTTGGGGCCGTGGATGTTTCCCCGTAGGGGTTTTACCACGTGAAAACATCGGTGTGTTGATCTTTGATCTGGTTATGTGAGTGGTTACTGAAAGTGTTCATCCTCTGTTGGAATACCTGTGTTTTCGAACACATAATTAATGACTGAATGACAGGGAAAATGTGAAGTCAATGGAACTCATATAGATCCATTGTAAACCATTCAATATTGAACAAACAAGTATAGGAACTACATTCTCTATCTACATCAGCAATGAGGCTACATATAAAATACATTGTGGGGATGATCCCTCCTTGGATGAATAAGTAGGTTCATTCTCTCGTTGTACGAGTCTACTCCTCTGCACACTCTCCTTACTGATAGGTGGGGTCGATCAAATGAAAATGTCAGTGGGTTGCTCCTTTGTGCATTCTTTGTACTGGTAGTTGGGGTCGATCCAATCAATGGTTTTCTCCTATGCACACTCTCCTTACTAAAAAGTGGTGTTTATCAATTCAATTTCAATGGGTTTTGGAGTGGGTTTATTTGGTTGGGGGTTTGCTGCCATATTTTTTTTATGTTTGATTTTTCTTTGTTTATTTTTTATTTTCTATTTTTTTAATACAATTTATATTTATATTTGTATATAATATGTATTATATAGTTATATATAACCTCCTTAACCCCTAAGCATCCCTAACACCCTAACTGCTAAATCCCCTAACCCCTTAATCCCTAAATACTAACACCTGACCCTAAACAACATCCAAAACACCCCAAACATATTTTTTGTGTTAAAACTTGTAATGGATACCATATGACACTTACAAATCAAAGATTCCATTTAGGAACTAAGTAGTGGTTTTCGAGAATCCACATGGTTCCTATTGTGGGTGAGGGTCGAGGGTTATAAATTTACCATGGTTATTGGAAGGCTCGACTTAAAATGTTATGGTAGATTATCAATATTGACTAATAGTTAAAATCAATAAATGTGTTCTCAATATGGGTTAGGAGGTTCTAGGTTGGTGGGATATGAGAGAAATCAATGTCAATGACTTCTAACCAACCAATGATACATATAAAATGATATGAACTTGAAAACACATAATTAACCCATATAAGAAAATACTTTAAGCAGAAAAAATCATAAAAAATACATAATCACATACAAATCTACCTATATTTCAACAATTCAACATCATTGATCTTCTTCTTCATCCAACTCCACATCTGTATCATCTGATTCATAATAGATGTTGAAAGGCTTGGCCATAGAAACATCATCATCAATATCACTTTTGATAATTTCATCATCAATATAATCAATGAGAACATTGTCATATACATCTATCTCAACTTCTTCGTCTTCTTTGTTTAAGGCATCTACTTGTAGCCATGAACGAGGTTTCAATCATGGTAGGTCTCTCAAGATTCATCCTAGTTAAGATTATGCACACCCCATAGTGAAAAATACCTTCCCTAAAAGGGAAAAATCCATAAAATGGATGCGAACAAGTCATGATGAAAAATGCATTCCCTAGGGAGAAAAAGGCATCCATTGTATTGGTAATTTCATGTTGACCTTATGAAATTACATGAAAATATGATATTGAGGAAAACCCATGCATTGTTAGGGAAAAATGCATGCCTCAAGTTGAAAATGAAAGATGTGTTGGAAATAAAGTTGTCATTGATGTCAACTCTAGATGAACTCTAGAATCATTGATGTCAAACCTAGTCAACCCTAGAAGAATCCCTGGAAATATGGCTAAGTTGAGAAACTCATAGGTATGGTCATGAGGCACAGAGTTGTTTGATGAATAAGGACATGAATGAAAATGTAAATGAAGGTAACACACACATAGATGAATATTCCTCACCATGTCGTTTTCAACGGTAGGTGGTACTCCACGTGGTCCCTCACGGTTGAAGCGATATTCCCTATAGAAGTTGGAAGCCCCGAAGAATGGGTAAGAAGCCCCTAAATAGTTACAAGTCATTAATTAAAGGGTTAAACAATTGTAACAAGAAATAATGAGTTGACCCTAAAATTAGGAAAAAGGGTAAAATAGTTAAAAGTAAGCCCCAAAAGAAGACACTTGAAAAGTATAAATAAGGAACCCAGGAGTTCATTTGTTACATCAACTCAAGCAATTTTTATCCGAGGTAACCAAGGATATCTGAGGAGAATTTAAGAGGTAAGATGAAGTGAAGAAGGGAGAAATTCCAAGGGAGGATGAAGTCTTGTGATGATGTGTTCTAAGGTATGTTATTTAAAGGGAATCTTACCATTTTCGCTATAACTATTTTTCTATAATGAAAAAGATAGAGAAAATTGGAGGTTATTGAGAAGAAATATCAAATTACACGTGGTACAAGTTTCACCTTCTAGTTCATTGTACTTTTATTTATGCCATCTTTGGAAGAAAGGGTTTTTGACTAGTCCTGAAACTATTCTGAAACAGGTGTTCCGGGTAAAACAGACATAACTTATTCATAGAGGATCCACATTCTATGATACCAATTTCAGTGGAAATATAAAAGTTTGTAGTATTGTTTTTTCAAATTTCAGAATCATATTTTGAATATTGAGCGTGTGGCATGCTATACATGTTCTCTCTCCAGAATAGGATAAAATTAAGGAAGGTTTGTCATTTTCTCTATAACTTTTGTTCTGAGAAGTTTCAGACCATGAAATTTTGAGGAAATGGAAGAAATATATCATATTATTTATGGTTGAACTTTTAGACCTTTATTCATTATAGGTACAGATTTATGGTTGTTAAAATTTAAGGTTTGTGACTAATCCAAAACTAGTCTTGCGAGACTGGGGTAAATTTTGATGAATATGTTATTCTCTTGTTGCTCAGGCTGAGGAAGAGATACAAATCTGTAATCTTGTGTATCAGGTATGCTACATGATCAAAAATTTTTTTTACATGTGTTATTATGGGTTATGTTTATGGTACATGCTTGAGGCATGTCTTGATGATGATGGTACATGATATGGTACACATTTGTGATGATATGATACATTGTTAGAAGTATATCTTGGATATATTGGTATCTGGTTTGGTATATATCATGGTGATGTTATCACATGCTTGAGGCACATCTTATGTTACTTGGTTGAGACACATCATTGATGATATATTATGGTGCATGGTGTATGGCACAATTGAGGAATATCATGAGTGATATGGCACATCTTTGAGGTACATCTCTTGGTACATGGTTTATGGATGTTGTAACATGTTTGAGGCATATGATACAGGTTTTTGTACATGGTTGATGCATGATATGGTACAATTGTTGATGCATGTTATGGTATAGGTTTTGGTACATGGTTGATGCATGATATAGTATAGGTGTTGATGCATGGTATGGTACATGTTTTGTTACATAGTTTATGCAATGTATGTTACATGATTTTATACATGATATGGTATAGGTTTTGGTACATTGTTGATGCATGATATGGTACATGTATTTCATACATGTTTTTGTACATGGTTGATACACACAGGATGATGATGGTATATAAGTTATAGTGACAGAGATAGTGGTAGTTACAAGTTGATGTGATAGTGACAGTGAAAGGTTGATTACAAGTTGATGAGATAGTGGTAGTGATAGTATTAGTGGTAGTGATAGGTTGAGTCTACACTTATATTTCAGGGTGGAAGGATGGGGAAAGGAAAGGGGGTTGTATCCTTCTTCCAATTGGATTCAGAGAACTCAAGGAGTTGGAGATTCCTTTAGGTTGGAACGTGTAAATCAAGGGGTCGTATATTCCTTCCAGTTGGAGCCAGGGAACATTGGGAGTTGAAGCCTCCTTAAGGTTGGAGCCTATAAACTCAGGGGTTGGAGCCTCCTTCCAGTTTTAGCTGGATAATTTAGAGAGTTGTAGCTTCCTTTAATTTGGATCCTCCTTCCAGTTGGTGCTGGAGAATTGGGAAGTTGGTGCTTCCTATGAATGTATTCTTTGATATTATAAGAAAGCATTATGTGTTTTTCTCCCATTTGGGTTTCCAAGTAAATTCTGGTGTATTTTGTATTTGATGTGATGTTGTCGAATGGTATTGCTTATGGTTATATGCTTATTATAAATTTAATTCAATCATAGATGATATAATACTGATAAAATTGAAGTTTATATATTGTGGTAAAAAGTGTTCATATTGATTCACCCCCACCCGCCGCCCTTTCTCAATATTCTAAAAATTGGTATTAGAGAAGGTCCTTCAAAAGATAGTCTAACCACTAGAAGGTAGATTATGGAAAGAACTAATAATGGAGTGCCAATGTTTAATGGTCAGAAGTATGAGATATGGGGCACAAGGATGAAATTATTTTTACAGGCACATGGATTTGACATTTGGAAATAAATTGTAATAGGGTACATCACTACAAAGAAACCAAAGACTGTAGCCAGTAATGAATTAAAAAGAAACAACAAAATGACAATGGATTTCATCCTGGAAGGATTACTAGATTTAGTAAAAGATAGAGTGTGACAATCTTCATCATCTAAATAACTTTGGTATAAACTACATAATATCCATCCCAAGGGATCTCATAACATCACAGAGCTAGAGCATATTAAATAAGATGAAAGAAAAGAACAATAAGAAAGACGCTTGTCATGTAAAATAGATTCAAAAGAAGAATATTGTGAAGAAGGTGCAATATATCTTGAAGAATAATTAATCAGTGCTTTAGACGAACTGACAAAAGAAAGGAATAAAAATAATTCTCTCGAGGAAACATTAGTTAAGAAAAAGAAGGATTCTCAGGAAAGTTTCTTAGAATCCCATCAGTTTGTTGTGAATCTAAAAATTTAGTTGTAATAATCCAAAGTGATTAAAGAAACTCTCAAGATTCAGTTCGAAGAAAAGCAATGTTTGGAATTCAAAATGATAGCACAAAGAAAGGAAACAAAGAAGAGAGAAAATATTATGACAAGACATCTCAATGAAATATATGACAACTTAAATAAGTTTGAAGAAGAATTTAGTCAACAAGAAAGAAATCTTGAAGAAGAAATCATCACCTTGAAGATCCAACTCAAAGAAGCAAAGAGAACAGAATAAGTCATGAAGATCCAGATGATGAAGAAAGAAAAATATTGTGAGAAGCTTGAAGAAGTTGTCACATTGAGAGTTAAAGTCATCAATATCAATAAGAACCTTGAAGAAAGAGAAACATTCACATTAGCAGTAAATAAATTTGAAGGTTACAAGTTACTAGAAAGTAAAAATGAAGAGAAGGCTAAGAGTTATGGAGAATTCATCAAAGTCTCTATCAAGAAGGAAGAATGTGAGCCCTCAAAGAAGAAAATTCTAGAAATGAAGAAGACTCTAGAAGAAGGTTACATAAAATATGAACATAAAAGAATACCATCCAGTTTTAGGTACCAAGTAAGCTTCATTCATTGTGAAGGAAACGATAGAATAGAAGATCGTGATCAGCCAAGGCAGAATTCATAAGGAATTCATCACAAAGAAGATCATTCACTCCCAAGTATCAAATTTTATTTTATGGTTATTGTTTTAACTGTACTAAATTTGGACATAAAATAGTAGATTGCAAAGCATATGGAAGAAGTGTTCAAGTAAGATATGTTTATCTGGCCCCACACAACATTGAATGTTACAAATTCCACAACTATGGACACATAGCCCGTGATTGTAAAAGCGTGATAAATCCCTAAATAAATGAAAACACTAATATCATATACAATAAGTCTTAGAGAAGAAATAAAGGAAAGAAGGATAGATGAATGAAGAACAGGTACCAGATATCATACTCTCATGATTTGGAGTGGTGCGAGACCACGATGAATCTATAGGAAAAGAAGAATGTGTTATAATTCATGAGAAAATGAAGTTGTAAGAAATCATAAATATGATGAATCCACAGACGAAGAGGAAGATTACTCTACATTATAGAGGGTATTTTTCTGATCCATTCCATTTGGATACTCCCATTAATATGAAAATTTAAGAGGGAGAGTCTAAGCAACAACTCTACATATTAGAGAACTATATTTCGAGAAATCTGAAGTGTTTATAGATTATGGGAAGGAAGGTTCAGAGTGGTTTAATGATAGAAGTGCATAATGTCTTGTAACATATTGATTGTTTGAGGAGAATCTTTTGGAACACATACCTATGCAGGTATCAGCTAGCAGTTGCATAGGAAGAGGTTCATCATTGTATAGGGATTTCCACGCATATATTCAGGCATGGATATATTCAATACAAATTGTTCCAGACATGTAGAGTTTGATTTTCATTTTGAGCAAATAGTTTGAAGTGCAGGATTGTGTTGTGATTAGTTACAGTAGATGGATCACCATTGTGTACAATTGAATAGAATAATCATGGACAAAGATTTATTCATCAGATACTTGGAAGGTATAGAAGACATGATTCAGAGAAGATGCATAATAGGGGTTAAAATCTTGTTTCTAGGAAGAATCAGTTAGTCACAAGAAGACAAGAAGTGAAAGAAACAACAAAATAGGGGAAGCGAAACCATCAACATAGGTCATACCATCAAAGGAAAATTGTTGAAAAGTGTGTTCATTGATGTAGAAGCAGTTAACATGACAAGTTGTGAAGATATGAAGTCAAATAACTTTTAATGATTTTTATATATGTCAGTGAATTACAAGAGGAATCACAAATGGGAAAGAAGCATTGGAAGCGAGGAAAAAAATAAAGTACATGAAGCCCCACATTAATATACACAATGTCTTGCAAAAGAAGATTGGGGGGGGAGAAATCATCAAAAGCAGTTGCCCTTATGAAAAAGGGGAAGAGAAAGAACAAAAGTAGAAGAGAAAATATAAGAAGCAAGAAGATAGGTGAAGCGCATGAAGATAGAGAGAGATTTTTTAAAGAAGGTATATTGACAGGGGGAGTTACCCTTTTATCAAAGGAGGAGAAATAAAAATATCATAAGAGAAAGAACATAAGCATTAAGAAAGGGGGAGCATCCCCAAGGGGAAATACCCTTTTCCATTGACGTCAAAGTGGGAGAGAGAAACATGAGAGAAAAATCGAGAGCATTTGTCACAAGTGGAGTATGAGCGTTTCCATCAATGTCAAAAGGAGAGATTTTTGGAAAGAAATTTTTCATTGATGTAAAATCTAGATGAACTCTAGAAGCATTGATGTCAAACCTAGTCAACCTTAGAAGAAGCCCTAGAAAGATAACTATGTGATTAAGTGGTTGAGAAACCTAGAGGTATGGTCATGAGGCCAAAAGTTGTTTGAGGAATAAGGACATGAAGGACAGCGTATATATAGGTAACCCACTCATATATGGATAGTCTTCTTCATGTCATTTCCAATGGTAGGTTCTACCCACATGGTCCCTCACGGTTGAAGAGATATTCCCTCTAGAAGTTGGAAGCCCCATGGTTAAGAATCCCTAAAACAGTTACAAGTCATTAATTAAAGGGTAAAACAGGTGTAACAAGAAATCATGAGTTGATGCTAAAATTAGGAAAAAGGGTAAAATAGTCATTAATTAAAGGGTAAAGCAGTTGTAACAAGAAATAGTGAGTTGACCCTAAAATTAGGAAAAAAGGTAAAACAGTTACAAGTTAGCCCCAAAAGAAGGCACTTGAAAAGTATAAATAAGACACATAGGAGTTCATTTGTTACACAAAATCAAGTGAATTTTATTTGAGGTAACCAAGGATATAATAGGTGAATTTCAGAGGCAAGATGAAGTGAAGAAGGGAGAAATTCCAAGGGGGGATGAAATCTTGCGATGATGTATTATAAGGTATGTTATTTAAAGGTCATCTTACCATTTTTTCAATAACTATTTGTATAGAATGTATCATATAGCTAAAATATGAGGTTTTTGATAAGATATATCAAGATCGTACCTATGGTAAACATTTCACCTTCTGGGTCATTGTACTTTTGGAGATACACTATGTGGAAGATAGAGTTTTCGACTAGTCATGAAACTAGTCTGAAACAGGTGTTCCAGGTAAAACTATTATAACTTATTCATAGAGGATCCAAATTATGTGAGACCATTTCAGTGGAACGATAAAATTATCTAGTATATGTTTTTTCATGTTTAAGAATCAGATATTGAATATTGAGTGCATTGCATGTTGTATAAGTTCTCTCTCCAAAATAGGATAAAATTAAGGAAGGTTTGCCATTTTCTCTATAACATATGTTATGAGAAGTTTTAGACCCTGAAATTTTGAGGAGATGGAAGAAAGATATCAAAGTATCTATGGTTAAAATTTTAGACCTTTATTAAATATAGGTACAAAGTTATTCTTGATAAAATCCAGGGTTTGTGACTAATCCAAAACTAGTCTCGCGAGACTGAGGTAAAGTTTGATGGAGATGATATTGTCTTGTTGTTGAGGCTAAGGAAGAGCTACAGGTCTGTAATCATGTGTTGTTGCAATTTTTTGGAATGACATTTCTTGAATTCATAATTCAGGGTAATATTGGTATGCTAGGTTTTTATTGTTAAAACTTAATGAAAATGATTGAAGTTTGTTTTACAATATTCTTTAAAGATGAACAAAAAGGCATATTCTATTCCTTTGATAATGTAATTAGTTTGTTTACAAGTATGCTCGAAAGGTGGAGTATATATGTGAGACACTCCAATGGCGGATTCTACAACTACCTCGTTATGGAAATAGGGGTTAAATTCAATAGAGAAACTCAGTGTTACAGAGATGGAAGTTGGATAGTGGAATGCACGCATAGGAAAATGTAGTAGTTCCCAAGTCTTGGAATCTTAGAAATTGGAAGTACTTGTAAGTCTCCCACACCTTTGATTGATTTCAAATGCATGCAAGATATCTTCCTTAGCCATGTAATTTGATATTGCGCTTGTGTGTGTGTGTATGTGTATTAGAGTTGAAATTTTTTGTTATTTTTCTTTCAAAATTACCCTCTAACACATTCACATAATCATTTTTTTATTTTCCATTTCAACGCCCAGGGAAAACCCCCAATTACTTCCCCTCATTTCGAGGATGGTACCCCAAGTAAACCATAGAATCTTCAAGGAACAAGGTTTTTCATCAAAAAGGATTGAATCCATTGCAATAATATACTTGTTATGATCTCAAACATGTCACTTGCAAAAATTATTCATGTGTGGGGCGGATAACAACATTCCTCCCAAGAACCCAAAATACACCCAATTGGCACATGCACACAATCATTTTCAACACTATTTTTCAAATTAAAATTACAACCCTTGATATTCCAAGTGTTTACAAAAAAATTCCAAGGATGCCAAGTTTTAATTAATTCTCAAAAATTCCAAGTCCATTGTTAAAAAGGGCTACAAATCTATGTGAATAGTGATCAAATTTGAAGGGATACTCGTAATTTAAAGTTGAAGGGTATATATTTACTCAACCCTTTGATGACGAAAATTGTAAAAGGTAGTTGTACTTCAATTGACAAAATTAATCTAGGTACGCCTTTCAAACATAATATGTTGAATAAAAATTTTCCCTTCCAATTATTTAAAATGTTAAAATTTATCAACAACCATATAGATAAGTTGAAATTTCAATAGAAAATAATAATAATAATACTTTGTGATTTCAATTATAACCTTTGGTGGATTATAATAATAATAGAAATAATAATTCATAACCATTGAGCCACATTTTCTTTGGAGGAATTTCAAAGTGTTAAAAATGACAATATAAAAATTTAGACACAAACAAAAAATCAAACTTATTAATGATTAAAAATAATAATGTTTTTCAAAGTACAACCACCGTGATATCATAGTTAACTAATTAATGAAGATCCACCATCTGGGTTTAATGACAATAATCATAATTTGATTGATACAATCGTCAATTCGAGTGAATTGTGTGATAATTGATTTGATTAGACATTAAGAGTATCAACTTGTACTTTGAAAATCCAATGAACGATTAAAATTATAGATTTTCTCACACAAATCATCTATTTAATGGTCATTATGTTGATTATTTGTACATGAAGCATAATCATATGGTTGTGAATCTTGGCGATTACACCCGTCTAATGGCGATGAAAGTCTCAAATTACTAGAGAAGTGAGACTAATTCGAAGATTGGGAATACTTCTAGAACTCCATGTGGACTTAAAACTTTTTCATTTGTTGTTCCTGTAGCATTTGTTAATTCAAAAATCTCCATAGATACATTTGTTGAAGTTCTTATTCATTCAGTTAAGAGTTCTCCTGAAGCAAGGGAGAATATTTTTAAAGCTTATGCAAGGAATGAACAACCCACACTGGACTTATAACTTATGGTTGAGAACAAACTGAACATAGTTATGAAGGATTTAATTGATATTAAACATGATCTTCATGTTATAAACTACTATAGATGCCAAGTTGAGATGAATAATGGAGTTGGTAGCATTATTTCATTTGCATCTAGGCATATTGTCATCATTAGAAATGATGAGGAAATGGGTGAGGCCTAAATAGAATCGGATGATATGTTAGTCATATTAAGTATTGTGTGTGAGGATGTGATTAAGAGATCTTTTGTAATTTTGATAATTCTAGGCTTTTAGCCTAATACTTTGTATATATCATTTTTAATATAAATGACTTGTGATGTTCCTTTAATGAATCACCTCTTATTTGACCAATGTGTGTTCTATTTGTCTAAAGGATATTTATAAGAAATATTCATCTAAAAGATATGTTAAAAAGGAATTTTGTTTATAATTTATTTTTTTCAATGTACTTTATCCAATGTGGAATTTAATATTTCCACTCATTTAGATTTTATACTATGCTCGAAAGAAGAATTTGTTATAAGAATAAACACTTGTTCTTCAAAGAAAAAGAGAAAAAAAAAATAGACTTTTATATGCATGTTGGGTAGGATTTTGTTTGAAAATGACAAAGGTTATTATAGACATGTGTGAAATCACAAATCACACCTTCTGCAAGTTAAACCACCCAATTTCAGTCAAAATTGAGACTAGAGTGTGAATTTACTACAAGGTATTTTTTCCTTCAAATTTACATGATTGTTTTGCTTGAGGGACATCTGTTTGTATGGTCGCAGTCTCAAAAATATCTAATCTGTTAATCCCTAATATTGGCTCATTACCCCTTAATTGGGGCATATTAGATTATTAATTTTATTTCAATTATGTCGGCTTTAGGCCATTATTTGTAATTATTCCTCCTAGTCTCCTATATATACCAAGGAGACATTTTCATTTTGAATCATCTTGTACTTGAACATTTAAGTGGGGTAAAAGGAGGTTGCCCCCTCGAAGAG
>ML776797.1:1445403-1462071 GCA_009831015.1 Picea engelmannii
TCATCTTGTACTTGAACATTTAAGTGGGGTAAAAGGAGGTTGCCCCCTCGAAGAGGCTTATTATCTGAAATTATCTCTTTTTCAAGGCGTTGAGTACTTTTACTGAGGTTTTTCTATGCTATATTGATGTTTGGTTCTTAACACAATCCCCCGCTTCAAATTCCCTTTCACTATGAATTCTCTCAAGGGTGATGTGATGGATGGAGGATGATATTCATAAAGTTCCATAAATGGGGTAATTTTTTATGGAGAATGGAAGGACATGGTGTATCACCATTCTGCGAAGGGAAACCACTTGAACCAACGTGTTTATTTATCATATGCAAAGCAATGAATATACCCTTCTAGAAATTTATTCACAATATTATTTTTCCCATAATATTGAGTATGGTTAGAGGAATTGTAATCCAATTGAGTACCCAAAAAGTGAAATAATTCAATCAAAAAATTTATAGTGAAAATTGGATCTCTATCACTTATAATAACCTTGGGGATTCCATGTAGCTTCTGAAATATTTTCATGAATGTTATGGATATTATAATTTATTTAAAAGGATGAGAGTGATCTAAGTGGATATCATTGGCCATCCACCTTTTCCATTGAATCAACGTTTTTGATCATGTGGTTTTGATAAACAATGATATTCACCCTTTTGATGGGGAATGTAATGTAATGCCATCTCCATTGTTAATTATATCCATCATGTAATGATTTCCTAGTGGTCTTATGTACATTTCTACATTTTTAATGCATCAGATACCATCATCACTCTATAGTTAAACAAACTTGAGATAGAGTAGTGCTAGAATGGGTGACCTATGGAGAAGTCCTAGTGTTTTACATGCCTATGGACATTTTTAAACTCCCACATGCATCATGGGAATTATTCTCATCTCACTCTCTCATATATTATTGAGGTGAATAAGTCCTTTGAGCATGCATGGGAGTGTGATTTAACTCTTATTGTGAATGAGTGTAGCTGACATCTCTTTCTCTTCAGAGATAAGCTAGAACCATTCTACCCATTTTTGTTTTTTACAATATTATGTTCTTCATTAATAGATGTTGGGTTTCAATGTATTCCTATGTTCTCTACTATATTTTCATTTGTATCTCATTTCATTATCAATATAATCCATATTAGTGGTATGAGAGAAATATTATCCTTGTTATTTCTCGATGCATGTCTCGAACACGGTTAAGGTATAAAGAGTTGGGTCTTGAGCTAGTTTCACTTGGGGATGACCACTCTTTCCAGCCCAAGATACCTTCTATGGAAGAATAAAAGAGAGATGACAAATCAGGAGATCATTTTAAGAAGTTTCTTGAGGAATCCCTAGTGTGACAGAGGAGTGAAATTTTGGACAACTTCACTCACATCCTTCAACAAATACCAATGGCGGTCAAGGGATCTTCAACAAGCAACAATTTTGGAGGTGTGACACCCTTCAAGGTACAAGTTAATTTTTATATCCCCTTATTTGAAGGCCATATATATACATATGATAAAAATAAATAATTGAATCTACTATAAGGTTATTACTCTATCCAAATTTTTTATGATGGTTAAAATATCACCTCCATGCTCCTTAAATCCCCTCCCCATGTCAAATCTTGGTGGGAAGGTTATTGGGAGAGGCACACCGTGGATAAATCTAGACCATTCAGGAGAGAACCCTCCTAGTAATCCTTTGTCGATTCCCTCAAGGAGGAGTTATACCATGTTATGAGCTATGATGACCAGTGTATGAGGTGGATGAATCTACGTTAGGAATCCAGAAAATTCCATAGTATACCAACATCTTCCATACCCTACACTCAAAGTTGGGTATTCAAGATTCTAAGAGAAACATGGTTCTGAAGTACAACAATGGCCTATATAGGAACATCCAAATAGAGATGGATTTCTTGGACATGTTCTCACTAGGATCTACTTATCGATATGTTGTCAAAATTGAGAAAAAAATTATGTAGTGAAGTATGCGAGAGTTTGGGTCTTCAAATCCACAATAACATAATGATGGAAAAAGTAGTCCTAACTTATAGAAAAAGAGACAGAGCAAGGAATTCCAACCTCAATACAACCATTCCAAGCCACAGACAAATAAGGGTAATGGGAAGATGAAGAAGGATATTGTAGTAAGTTTTCAAGAACCCTGAATTTCCTCCTATAGGAGAAGTGTGCAATTCCAAAAGGACCTTTTGTTCGAGTTGGGAATTATTACATAAATATAGGTGATATTTATATAATAGTAAATCATTCTTCCACACAAATTTATCTAAGGCACTTGTATCCTCTTGTAGTTGTTGAATTATCTAGTATACCTTATGATATTTCTTCCACTCTATCCTTGCTTCTTCCACACAATTAGAATGTGGAATGGAAATAGCACATAGTAAACCCTTTGTATTTTCTTCTTTCCTTGAAAGTGTATTTTCCACCATATTGTTTTCCCCTTTTTTGTAGATAATTTCAAATTGAAAACCTAGCATATTTGTAACCCATTTTTTTCACTATTTTGAAGGTAATGATTGTTCCAAGAAGTACTTCAAGAAACAATTATTTTTTTACCTTAAGTGTTTTCCTATTAAGTAAGGCCACCATTTCTTAAATAGATGTAATATGGCCAACATTTCATTCTCATAAATTCATTTGAGTAACTTCTTTCCTTTAAGTTGGTTTCTTCCAAAGGTAAGGGGATTTCCTTATTCCATTAAAACTACACCAATGGCATGTCCTTAGGAATCACAGTCCACAATAAAGGTTTTTGTGATGTTGAGTGTGGCCAAGAAAATAATTGTACACATAGACTCCTTAAGTTTTTTAAAATATTTGGATGCTTCTGTAATCAAATAAAATGCCTCCCTTTTTAATAATCTTCTTAGGAGTGCTACTATTTGAGTATAATTCTTGACAAATTTATGGTAATAGAATGTCTTTTTTTTTGTAAGTGAGTTTAAGAACTTGTATTACTAAAGGGGGATTATGATACAAAAATGGGGAAATCCCTGGTCTGCCAAAAAGGAAACCAGGCCAGAGGTTCCCGAGTTGTGTTTTATGCAATAGGCAAGGGGTAGGACTAGACTGCCACCATGAGAAACCAGCCCAGTCCTTCCATATCTAGTTTTGACAGTGTAAGTACAATAGACATGAAAAGGATAACCAAAATAACAGTAAAAGAAGCTGAGATTGACACAAGACCGACCCGACTAACTTGAAAATAGACTAACCATACACTAGTTTAGGATGATGATATGTTTCTTTCCTTCATCTTCCTGACCCTTGTTCTCCTCCTTTTGGGGGACCATGCCAGTCTTTTTGATATGTGATGGCACTCCTTTCTCGTCGGCTGGCGTGATTTCCATGTGATGGGCGTAGCACAGGTAGAGGTGGAATTGAGTAGCCAACAGCTCCAGCTTGGATTTTTGGTCCATATCGACCTCAGTTAGCAGTTTGGTAATGGTTTCCAGACTATTGAGGTGCCTCAAGACTTCGTTCAACAATTTTTTGTGATCCTTGTTGTTCTCCAGTCTGGTGTCCTCCCTCTCCAAGCTCACTTTTCCAATCAACTTCTTTGTTTGCCATGCCATCTCCACCATTTTATGGTAGAGGGTTTCCCTGGGATGTGTGGCTCCTGGGTCAGTTACCTAGTCCGCTTCCTAAGCCAGAGCATCCCATATCTTGCCCTTGCACTTTTCATTGATTTCCTTCTCCATCCGTGTGATGGTTTCCTTTCCTTTCAGTGCAACTAGAGTATGAAAGGTGCCCTCCGCATCTTTTTCCGCCTACTCCATCCTTGAAACCTGTCGAGGATTGTTCAGAATTTCCTTCCCCTGGGGGTTTCTTTTGTTGTTCGTTCGCTTCATACACACCATCCTGTCTAGCCTATGGATGCTCCTTTGCTGCGTTCTCAACCTGTTCCTGTCAACCCGAGGGTTCCTCCTTTCCTTTCCCTTGTGTCTTTTGGTAGCCTCTGCAATTGCACTCTTCTTTTTGCCTCTCTTCATGTTGTTTATTCTCTTATTGAAATTTCCCTACTGCAGTCTCATCCTTCAAATCATGGTCTTCCCGTAGAGGTGAAACTTCCCATCCTTTTTCCCCATCATGGTACGTATGATCATGATGAATCGACTGTTATTCCTGTACTGGCCCTTGCCCATGCTCACTTGATATCCTACTGGAAAACTCCCTGTACTTGATCCTTGGCGTGGTGGATTGATACTGGTCTATGTCAATCCCTCCTTACATCATTATTTTCCTGTTGTTTGTCATCAATACTTTCCCACGGGCTTTCCCCACAAATCTTACTGTTGACACGACCTTGTTTCCATACCCTCACCTGTTGTATAATTTGATCTGACATCATGATTAGCAGTCGAGTGTTGGGCTGTCATATCCTTCCTGGGTCCTTCGAGCCTTTCGTTGAGCCTTTCGATGTCCTCCTCAATGTTACCTTCCCTGCTTAAGCTATTGTCCCGGTCTTTTGTCACTAATTGGGTGCAGTCCATTCTAAATTTTCCTTGTGGGATGTTGATCCAGGTAGTATCTAGTTCTGGTCCTTCCTTGCTAACCCCCTTGTTGGAAATTTTGTCTGCCAGGCCATTTGTTGACCTGCGTACCCAACGCAACTCCACAGTGTTAATCGTTTGTAGATGCTTCTAGATTTTTTGTAGGGAGTGTGCCAAGCGCCAGTGTTTTTGAACCTTGCCCACTCTGGTGTTGTTTTGGAGTTTCTTCACTGTGTTGATGACTAGGGTGGAGTCACCTTCCACGATAGTGTTGGTCATCCTTTCTCGACTTAGAATTTCGAGACCGAGCTCCATGGCTCCAAATTCTGTTGTGTTGTTGGTTGAGTTTCCCATGCTCCTAGCGTACAACCGGATTATGTTACCCCCACTATCTGTGATCACCCCTCCCATTCCTTTCATTCCTGGGTTTCCTTTTGTTTCCCCATCAAAATTTAACTTGAGGAACCCTGTCGGTGGAGGTGTCTAGTTTCTCTCTCCTAATTGGAGTTGTGGTGGCCGCCCTACCTATGTGTTGTTGTGCCCATAGTTTAGGTGAAAGTTTTCCAGGATTTGGGAGTCCTAACCTATGAGTTGCGCTCTTTCAGTCTGGAAGTTGCGACTCTGCACCATTTCTTGGATTTGTGAGATTATTTCTTCCTTGAGTTTCCCTTTTGAGAGGCTTTCATTCCTTAAGATGAGTCGGTTCCTTTCTTTCCATATTTCCCATATGATCATCCCTGGCATGAGGTTCCAGTAGAGCATTACCATTTCATTTTCGATGTAACTCTCATTCCAATTATTGATGGTTGCACTGATGTTATCTCGGGTCCTATTGTACTGGTGAAAGATGCATGCCACCCAGTCCCATATCTATGTTGTGTAATTACATTCGTTGAAGAGGTGATTCATTGTTTCTTCCTTTGCTTGACAGAGCTGGAATCGTGATGGGCCTATGAAACCTCTTTTCCTTAGGTTTTCCTAGGTTAGAATTAGGTTGTGGAGTACTAGCCATTTGAACATTTTGATTTTTAGCCATTGGGGGCTGCCCCAAATCTTTCCCTACTATTGTGCCGGGTCTTCTTGGTCCTAGTCTATGCTGTAATTCCAGGCTTATTTTAAGTTGAATTCCCCTCCATTTTTCCTGCCCCATCTTAGTTGGTCCTCTTCTTCTCATAATACTATTTTCCTTTTCCCCATTTCCTCCTCCACCTCTTTTGTTATTATTGTGATCCGATCTCTATTTTGTGGATTGAGTTTGTCCCAGATCCTCCATCTGTCACGTTCATTTTCTTGTTTCTAGTAGTGATGGATTTTGATTTTTCCTTGCACGATCATCCCCTGCTGGAGTTCCTCCCTGTCTAGATTTTCCATTCTGGGTTTCTGTTTCCACACGTCCTCCCAGAATCTGGTTGTTTTACCATTCCTCACTTCCTAGAAGCTGTGTTTCTAGATCCATGTTTTGTTGCGCCAGGCTAGACTCCAGATGGTTGATACTTTTCTTGTTGTCATAAAATGAATTTTATCCTACTCGTTGATGTTTGTGGCATACTTGGCCTTCCAGAGGGTTTCCCACGGTGTTGATTTTTCTTTGACCCATCTCAACTAGAGTTTCACCCCGTAGGCTTCGTTGGTTACTTGTGGGTCTTGTAACCCCAGACATCCTTTGCATTTTGGTTTGCAAACCTTCTCCCAGGCCACAAGGGCCCATTTTTTCTTTCTTTCCGCTCCATGCCATAGGAAGTCCCTATGGATGGCTCTTAGTTTTTGGAGTATTCCTTTGGGAGTGGGAAACACTGACATCATATAGGTCAGAATTTCTTCTAAAACCGCTTTGGTCAGGACAAGTCTCCCTGCAAGGTTGAGGGATATGTAAGTCCAGTTTTTCACCCTCTCCTGTAGCTTGTTGATCACTCCTTCCCATGTTTCCATTTTGCATGATATTTACATCAAGGGAATTCCCAAGTATTTTGTTGGCAGAGTTTTGCGTTCAAACCCCAAAATGTTTGCCAGGTTCCTTTGAATTGTCGGGTTGGTATTGAAGAAATATATCATGTATTTGGAGTGATTGATCTTCTCTCCCGAGGCTTCCCCAAACTCTTCTAATATTATTTTATATTCTTTCTCTTCCTTGACCATGGGTGTGCCATGGATTAAGGTGTCATCAACGAATTGTTGATGCGTGGAGGTAGGGCAATTTTTGAAAGGTTTAATGCATGTTATTTCTCCTGCTGCAGTTGTGCTTTTTAGGCTTCTACTGAGTCCTTCCATCATCAGAATGGACAAGAAAGGTGATAGCAGGTCACCTCGTCTAATGCCTATTGAAGGCCATAAGGGTTTGGCTAGGGCTCCATTGATTAACAACAAGTAACTTGTCATTGAAACTAGGTTGACAATCCAGTTGATCTAGTGTTGCGTAAAGCCAAAAGATTCCAGAGTCTTGACCATATAGTGCCAGTTAATTTTTTCATAATCCTTTTCTAGGTCAAGTTGGATTATCATCCCCCCTCTCCTCTGGGTTTTCAGCATGTGTATCAGTTCATGGGCATGGATGATGTTGTCCAAAATTTGTTGCCTTTCTACAAAACTCGCATGTTCCTGGGAAATCAATGACGGTAGGAGAGGTTTCAGTCTGTTAGCTATGACTTTGGAGATTATCTTGTAAACCACATTGCATAATGCTATGGGTCTGTAGCGGTCTGGGGTTCTGGCTTCATTTTATTTAGAAATTAGAGTAATCATTGTGGAATTTAGCGCTTTCAAAATGGAGGTCGAGCATTTGGAGTCTTCCACCACCCCATAGACATCATGTTTGACCAATTCCCAGTAGGCTTTGAATAATTCCACCGTGAAACCATCTATACCTGGGGCCTTTCCATTGGACATTTCCTGGACCACTTGGTCAATTTCCTCCTTAGCGATGGGTTTGTTTAGGTTGATATTGTGTTCCTCTATAACTAGCCTAGGGATGTGTTGAGTTATCCTTTGTATGGCCTCCATTCGATCTTGGTTGGGTTCTTGGGCTATCCCATGGAAGTGGTTTACCAGTATATTTTCGATCTCCTTGTGGGACTCTCTCTCGATCCCATCCTGATCCCGAATTTTTAGGATTTTGTTGTGGATTCTTCTAGCCATGATGGTTCTATGAAAAAACCCTGTATTCCTCTCTCCTTCCTTTAGCCACCTGATTCTGGATTTTTGGCGCCATAGAGTCTCTTCCTACTAGCATCTTGCTTCCCATTCCTGGGTCAGTTGGATCTCTTCCTTTTTTCTCTCCTTTATATAGCCCACGTCTATGCATATTTCATGGAGTTTCCTCAATCTGTCTTCAATAATTCTTTTTTCTTGGTTTATGTTTCCAAAGATTTCCTTGTTCCACTCCTTGAGTTTTTGTTTAATGTACCTGAGTTTCTTATAAATTTTGAACATCCTTGTCCCTTGCTTAGGTTGTGGCTCCCTCCACCATTGGCTAATGTTCTCCTTGAAGGTGGGATGTTCAAACCAAAATTTCTTGAATTTGTTTTTCGGTGTGGTTTGGAAGTTTACTTCTAGTTGGGTTGGCTAGTGGTCAAAACCCCCTCAGGGAAGGATCCTACAATCTAAAGTTAAACCATGTAGGATGATGGATTCCGACACCAGGAATCTATCTAGCCTCATCGTTATATGATGTTGATTTATCTGTTTGTTGTTCCATGTGAACTGACCATTACTGGTTTTGATGTCCATCATCTCCACTATGTCAATGAAAGCTGAAAAGTATTCTTCATCTCTATCCAGTTTCATGGTGCCTCCTTTTTTCTCCGCAAGTGTCATGATGATGTTGAAGTCCCCGGCCAAGATCCAGTGGAGGTTGTTGTAACAAAATTTTAGGTTTTCTAGGTCTAGGAGCATTCTTCTCTTTTCTTCCAACATCTAGGCACCATACACATTGGTGCATAGAATCACCTCTGTGTTACCTATGATTTGCATGTTAACTGAAAGTGTGTATATGGTGGCTTCGACTGCTAGTAGATTCATCACTTGTGGGTTCCACAAAGTGAGAATACCACCTACCATCTGTTTTCCTTCGACATCCAATGTATTGTACTTGCTCCATTGTTTTTTGTTGATTGTTTCCATTCTATCTACAGTACACTTTGTCTCTTGGATGAAACAGAGGTCTGGTTGTTCCTTCCTCAGTTTGTTTTTAAGTATTCTTTGTTTTTGTGCACTGTTTAGGCCTCTAATATTCCATGTTANGGAAAGAGCTTCTTGATCTTACCTGAATTTATCAGCAGAGCTCCTAGTTCCTATAGGGCTACGTTGTTTGTTTTCCTTCCTTTCTTCCTTCACGTCTACTTGGGTGAGCGTTGTGGTTGTCCCTTGCCTGCTTTGATTCCTAGGCTTCCTATCTCCCCGTGCGTGCGCTTGAGCCCTTTGAATTTTTCTTCCTCCCTTAGGAGGAATAGGTATTGGATACGGTCTAGTTTCTCCATTGGTACATTGTCTATGCCCTGCCTTTTCCATTGCTCTAGTATGTTCCAGAGATATATTCCTTCCCTTTCCACAATATCTCCGAGGTCAGTATATTCCGTGCCTACCTCACTTTGTGTCATTTCCACGTATCCGTCTACCTCCTGCATGGGTGTGTTGGCATCTCTGGTTTCTTTGTCCATAGGAGTTGCGCTACCCCCCTGCTCCATCTTATTGCTTGGATTGTTTGTGTTCTCATTTGTGGCTTGGTCCTTAGCTTCTTTGGATTTTTCCTTTTCCTTTCCTCCTTCTTCCCCTTTGTAGGTTTTTTCACCCCCTTACATTCTAGTCATGGCTTCCAGATTGCTTCCCATTGGGGTTTTACTTAGTTTCTTGTTTTCTCTGTTTTTGTGGTTCGGCTTGATAAACCCATCCTCATCCTATTGTATTTTGGTGTTTTCCACTTCTTGTTTTTTATTATGAGGGAATTCTCTGAATAGGTGTCCATGTTCATGGCATCTTCTGCATCTGAATGCGATATGTTCATAATCAATTCTTTGTATCCATTCCTCATCCCCGAATTCCAGGCTTATGGCTTCTAGGAGTGCCCCCGAAACATCCTTCTCTATGCAGATCCTTGCATCGGAGGTATATCTCCCTTTTAGGGTTGCTTCCAATGTCTTCACATATTTTCCAAGTTTGTTCCTAATTGCTTCGAAAGTGGAGGGTAGCCAGTATTCTAGCTATAGAGAGTAAAGCCACAGCCAGACGAGTACATTCTTGAAGGTTTCTTTCTCTGGTGAGAATTTTTCCTTCCATGGCCACATGTACAGTCCTGCTGAGGCGTGGAAGTATGCCCCCCCCCTCAAAGACTTTATCCCTATCCTCCAAATTCATGAATACTGTTGTGAAGAAGCCTTTCAAACCCTGGTGTTGTTCCACTTCCCCTCTTGGCTTCCAATGATATTTTATCCAGCTGTGCATCGTTATTTCTGTGGGCCACAAACCCATGAACTTGCAAATTAGTGCATGCGTCTTCATCTGGTTCCAGAAGAGTTGCATTTGTGGATATTCCAGTATTACCTTGGGTATTAGTGTTGTTTTAGGTTTACATGGGTTGTGCCCTTCTACCCCATTGGGGTTTTTTGGTTCTTGCGCTTCATTATGGGTTTCTCTTGCTTCTTCCCCCATGCAATCCCTTTTTCTCGGGTTTCTTTCCTGGTCTTTTTCCTGTCCTGAACCTGAGGTGCTCATCATTGGTTCCTTGAAACCTCTATCTCATGGGCCTTTCCCCTTGTCCACCACTACCTTCTTGTATGAGGGGGTTCCATTACTTCCCCCTTTGGTAACCATGTTGCACTCTGTTGTGTCTACGACTGTCAAACCCTAGCTTGCTCAGGTTTTCCTAGTCTCCTCTCGGATCAATTTTTCTTCAGTTAAGGCCATGTAACCTTTATGGTAATAGAATGTCAATCCTAATATTCCTCTAATATTTTTTAAGCTTTTAGGAATTGGCCATTCCATCATCATTATTTTTTTCAGGGTCCACTTTGACACCTTCATGAGATACAATATGACCCAAATATTCCACTTCTTGAACCGTAAAGGCACACAGGGAAGGATTTGCATATAATTTTTCTCTTCTAGTAGTTTAAAGAGGATGTCAACATGTTGTACATGATCTTCCCAAGATTTTTTGTAGATCAGTGTATCATCAAAAAATAGTATTGCAAATTTTCTAGGGAAGGGTTTGAAATTAGAATTCATCAAGCTTTGAAATGTTGAACATGCATTATTAAGGCCAAATGGCATCACCAAAAACTCATAATAAACTTCATTTGTTGTAAATGGTTTTTTGGATATGCCTTATTGCCTCATTCTGATTTGATGATATCGAGAATGAAGATCCAACTTAGTAAAGAAAATTTCTCCTTCAATTTCATCTAATAATTTATTAATGATAGGAATGTGAAACTTATCTTTAATGGTTGTTTCATTGACCTGTCTATAGTATGAACAAATACACCATGAATCTTGATATTTTTTAACCATTATTACCATCGAAGAGAAATCACTTTTTCTAGGTTGAATGATTCTAGCACCTAACATTTCTTGAATGATATGCTCAATATCACTCTTTTGTCCATAAGGGTACCTATAAGGCCTAATATTAGGTGGTACACTTCCCTATAATCTTGGATGTTGCTATCGATTAAAGATTAAGGTTCCCCATATCCATTTTGTTTTCGTCCTCTGACTATGGTGGTTCATGAGTGTCCTCATTCATGTATTCCTCATTATTTGGGGGGTTTTGGTTCATGGTATTCCATCTCTTTGCATTTTCCACTGCATTCCCTACTTCCTTGCTAATTGAAGGATTGTGCTTATGTCTCGGTTCCTTGAAAATGGGTTTGTTGGGATCCTCCCCCACTTGTGAGAGTGCTTCATAGTTGTTACTAGTTTTGATATTGTTATTACCTTGTGGAGCGACTTAGCGACGACCCTTTCTTCTTTGATTTGTGACCTATTCGAAATCCGAGCAACATCTCTTTTATTTTGGCTTGGATATGAGGTTGTCTTCTGGTTCAAAGGGTAGTCCTTGAAAATGTGACCATGTTTGTACATTTTCTGCAGTGTAATGGAATAAATTCATAGTCAATGGTTTACTACCATTCTTCATCTTGTTAACTCAGGAAAACAAATTTCGACAGGGGCTTGGTCAGATTGATATAGACAGAGATATGAGTGTAGGATGTGTAGCAACCCTGCCTCGTGAGCTCATATATCTTGACAAACTTCTCGAGGGAATTTGTGATTCATCCTAGGATCTTTCGCTCCCAAAATTTCGAAGGGGAGGGAGTATAGAAAAATCCAAACTGGGGTAGTTGTGAAGTCTTCTTTGTCAGGGATAAATCACTCCATCCAAGGTTGAAAGTAAAGTCTTGTGAAGTTAAAAAATATACAACCCATTTCCAAAAACCTTATCTTTGCCCTCCAAATTGGAGAAGGTTGTTGTGAAGAAACCCTTTAAGCCTAGCTTGGGTTCAATTTGGTGTTTGGGTTTCTAGTTGTGATATTCCACCAAACCAAGGCTTTTTGAGTGGGCCAAATGCCCATAAACTTCACAATGAAAGTGTGGTCCTTCATGAATTGGATATATGTGCCTATCTTGGTCGAGTTGATCTCATATCATGGGTTATCAACATCCTTTGGAATGCATCCACTGGTTCCTATATTTTGTTTTGGCTTTGATCTTGATGTTCCATTATCAGTTGTTGCACCTATGTCTTGTTTCTTGCCCTCTCGTTGATCAACAGTCTTCGATATAAAGTCATGTTTGCTTGATTAATTTGGATTTTAGTTGTTGAGATTTGGTCCTCTAGTGACCACAACACCACTGTAGGAGGAGGCGACTCCCACTCCTCCTCCCGACACCATGAAGATGAATCGATTCACTTGCAAAGGAGTCATTAGAGTCTCCAAACCCTAACCTTAGTAGAACTCCTCTTTCTGAATGTTCTATGTATTGTTATTGTTTCTATATAACATCATTAATATATTTATATGTCACCCATGGAAATGGAACACACACATCCATTAAAATTGGAGCATGAAAACATTAAATATGTTATAGATCAACGCCAATAAACGTTGATAAACAATTATATAAATATTTAAATAAATTTAAAATTACTATACTTTAACAATATGAATTAATCCATATCTTTACAACTATGGATTACATCCTTGGAATGCTAATGAAATCAACCTTATGTGTTTTTAACTCCGTACAGGTAGGGTCGCGATGGTTGGGACCGTCGTCCACTCAAACGATATCATATAAAAACGCGCCGGTGACATTCATTTGTGCATCCACTTTCGAGCTTTCGGCCGCACGTTACCCAGTCTTGCTATTCTCATTCCCAGGACATATTGCTCATTATCTTTCCTGTGGATCTCTGAAAAGAGTTTGAGCAGAGCAGTAGAGATGGAGTGCAGTAAGGTGCTGGCAACACAAGCGAAGGTAATTGCAGAGGAAAAAATTGTTACAGGTGATGATGTTTTAGGTGCAATGAAGCTTGCATTGGAGGCCCAGCGTTTGTATCCTCGCCTAGAAGGCATTGACCAATTAATCTTAGTTCTCGATATACTTGTGGTGGCAGCGGATTCTAAGGATTACAGTGGAAACAAGGACTACTATAAGATTTTGCGTGTTGATCGAAATGCTGAATATGACGTAATTAAGAAGCAGTACAGAAAAATAGCGCTCAACGTGCATCCTGATAAGAACCCATCCGTAGGAGCGGAGGAAGCGTTTAAAATGGTTTTAGAAGCTTTTGAAGTACTTTCGGATAATCGCAAGAGACAAATGTACGATCAAGGAGTGTGGCGCGGTCTTTCGGAGATATCAGAGATGGATGCTGAGAGTATATCCAGTAAAATGAAAGAATTTAGGGAGGAGTGGGAGAAAAGAAAGATGCAGATGTCAAAGGAGGATGCTGAGGAGTTACAGAGGGGAATTAATAGAAAGAGGGAGGCTTGGAAGATACGACGGACGCAGATGTCAAATGAGCATTTTGAGAGTTTACGGAGGAGAATTCAACAAGCGGAAGAGGGATGGAAGAAAAGAAGGACGCAGATGTCCGAAGACGATATAGAGAATTCACGCAGGAAAATGAGGGAGGAATGGCAGAAAAAGAGATCGCAGAGGTCAGACGAGGATATTCAGAGATTACAGAGGAAAAGGAAAAATGACAGAGAGGAATGGGAGAAAAAGAGGTCCCAGATGTCACAGGAGGATATTGAGAGTTCACGGAGGAGAAGGGAAAAGGCGAAGGAGGAATTTGTGAAAAGAAGAATGGAGCAGAAAATGGCAAAAGAAGCCGAGGAAGAGGAGAAAAGAAAGTTGCAACCAAAAATCAAATTTGAAGAGTAGTGTTTTCCTAGTAGACCGTTTTCAATTTACAACTGCTACATATTAATGTACTTTTTGCTAGTGACCAACCAACTCATTGGATATTTTTAAATATTACTGTCATGGATTATGGATTAATATTAGCACAGCCACTAACTCGCGGCTGGCGAACGCTGAAAAGAATCGGCAGTTAATCTCGCGCAGTAAAAATTTCCCATGTAATTAAACAAAACTTAGTTAAAAAAAAACCTTAATTGACACAGTAAAAACTTTAGATCGAGGAAAATCCATGGCGCAGTAAATAGTTAAAAACGCCAGGTCGAGGAAAATCTATGGCTGAGTGAATAATGTACGTTGTGAAAACTATGGAGCAAATGATGTAGTAAATAATTTGATTTGTCACATAAACGGTTGAGCTTCATTTATCTTGTGTTAATATTTTAATTTCTGTTAATCACTTATGTGGCAATCAGTTAGCTATCAAAGTATTTTTTAAATATGATTAGGTAAATGTAAAAAAGTAAACACATAAACGGATGTCTTTATAATAGCTAGGAAGTTAATGATTGAAATCACAACCATTTATTTTGTGTGACTACTAAGAATATTTCAGTTATCTCAAACTTTTGTGAGCACTTTCATCCATAAGTAAAAACCTTACATAAATCCCCTAAAGTACCATCTATCTTGAGAGGGGGGGTGAATCAGTGTCTTTTTTCTTAAAATGTTATATCAATGTAGAATTATTATCCAATAATGAGAGAGCCTTGCCTCTTATTTATACTCTCCAAGTAGCTTCCTTAAAAACATCTTCTAGGTAGCTTGGCCCCACTTTCCTTATTTTAGGGTTGGGTCCACTTCTAATTTCTCCATTAAAATTATTATTGAAATAATTTATTTTGTATTCACTTTGAATTATAATACACTCATCACTTCACTTTATTATTTACCTTTTAAAATCTCTTAAACCACTTTGATTACTTTGACCTTTTTGGGGCTTCTATATGACATATGAGGGTCCTCCAACTTTGTAAGGCCATAACTCTCAAACCTTGAGGAGTTATGTGATGTTCTACATTCCACCAGAAATGGCATGACAGGTACTATTCATATAGAATAGTATTATCTGAAAATATATCATAATTCATACCGTTACCCATCAAACAAACTTGGGTCCATTACCCAAACATAAGGTCTCCAACTTCTCATGGCCATAACTATATAACTGTGAGGAATTATGTGACGTTCCACATACCACCGGAAATGACATGACAAGAACTATCCATCTAGGATATTTTCCCTGACAAATTCACTTTCCTTCATCTCATTATTCCACAATTAAGCATGGGTTCTCTTACTCCACAGAGCATCTTCCCGTGAGGGATTTCACCATAAGGGGACCACTTTGGAGTTCATCCATATTTACTTCTTATCAACTATGACAAAAAAACAATGAGTCATATTTACATCAAACACTATTGGGTCCATTACCCAAACCTTTTTGTTACGGGTCTTTCTTCAAGGGTTGACATCAAAGAAAACCAACCTTAATCAACAATCTCACCCTTTGGCATTGATTGCAACACTAAAATCATATCACTCATGCTCCCCCTAAAATCATGCCTTTGTCCTCTGCATCTGATAAATCTGATCCTCCTGGAACCATGCCTCTGTCCTCTGCATCTGATAAATATCTCCCCCTTTGTCATCAATGGCAAATGTATCTTTCCATTCGAGGTTGCTTCCCCTGACAGACTGTCCTCTTATGGTGCTTCCTCGTGTACATCTAAGACATATAGGATAAGCATTCAAAAAACATTCAAAAAACATTTATTTTTGGAGTAAAAATAACTCCAAGTCTTTGGTGAAGATATTCAAATGATTCCCGTGGAAGTGGTTTTGTAAAGATGTCTGCCACTTGTTCTTTTGTGCCCACATACTCAACTCTGATGTTCTTTTCTTCAACCTGTTCCCGTAGAAAGTGATACTTGATTGGAATGTGCTTAGTCTTAGAGTGCATCACCAGGTTTTTTGAGATACCGATGGCACTTGTATTATCACAATATATTGGAATTGACTCATCATACTCAACCTGTATATCTGTCAAAGTTTGTTTCATCCAAAGAACCTATGTACAACATGCTGCTGCTGCAATATACTCTGCCTCGACTGTAGATAGAGATACCGATGATTGTTTCTTACTTAGCCATGATTCCAAACACTCACCTAAGTAGAACGTTGCTCCACTGGTGCTTCGTTGGTCATCAATATAACTTGCCAAATATGCATCTATGTAGGCCATAAGTGATAGATTTTTTCCTTTTGGATACCATAATCCAAACTCTTATGTTCCTTTGAGATATCTGAAGATCCTCTTTACTGCTAATACATGTGATTCCTTTGGTGCTTCTTGAAATCGTGCCATCTGTCCAACTGCCTGCATTACATCTGGTCTGGATGAGTTGGTTTGCATGGGAGTGATAACTGGTTTGCAATTTTCCATTCCGAACCTCTTTAGCATTTCTTGGATATACTTGGTTTGAGAAATAAAAATTCCTTGGTTGCTTTGACGTATCTGAAGTCCCAGAAAGAATGATAGTTCTCCAAGTAATGACATTTCAAATTCACTCTGCATGTATTTTGCAAATTTTTGGCTTAACCTGTCATCATCACTACCTAAAATAATATCATCAACATAAACTTCAATTAATAAAATATTACCTTGACTTACCTTGATGTAGAGGTTGTTGTCTGCACTTCCTTTTCTGAACCCTGCCTGCTGCAGATACTTATC
>ML776797.1:1465161-1475569 GCA_009831015.1 Picea engelmannii
CTCAAGTGTGATTCAAATGAGAGAGCCTTGCCTCTTATTTATACTCTCCAAGTAGCTTCCTTAAAAACATCTTCTAGGTCACTTGGCCCCACTTTCCTTATTTTAGGGTTGGGTCCACTTCTAATTTCTTCATTAAAATTATTGTTGAAACAATTTATTTGGTATTCACTTTGAATTATAATACACTCATCACTTCAATTTATTATTAACCTTTTAAAATCTCTTAAACCACTTTGATTACTTTGACCTTTTGAGGCTTCTAGATGACATATGAGGGTCCTCCAACTTTGTAAGGCCATAACTCTCAAACCGTGAGGAGTTATGTGATGTTCTACATACCACCAGAAATGACATGACATGTACTATCCATATAGAATAGTATTATTTGAAAATATATCATAAATCATACCATTACCCATCAAACAAACTTGGGTCCATTACCCAAACTTGGGGTCTCCAACTTCTCATGGCCATAACTCTCTAACCGTGAGGAATTATGTGGCGTTCCACATACCACCGGAAATGACATGACAAGAACTATCCATCTAGGATATTTTCCTTGACAAATTCACTTTCCTTCATCTCAGTATTCCACAATTAAGCATGGGTTCTCTTACTCCACAAAGCATATTCCCGTGAGGGCTTTCACCATAAGGGGACCACTTTGGAGTTCATCCATATTTACTTCTTATCAACTATGACAAAAAAATAATGAGTCATATTTACATCAAACACTATTGGGTCCATTACCCAAACCTTTGTGGTACGAGTCTTTCTTCAAGGGTTGACATCAATGACAACCAACCTTAATCAACACTATCTTCCCTAGTGCATGTCTTTAAATACATGTTTCTATTTATTGCAATTAACTTAATTATTTTTGAAAGAAATCCATGTTCTTCATAAAGTTGATATTTTTCTCAACATTACTTAGTATATTGATTGGTTATGGATAGGTCATCTATATTATTGATGAAGGTATGCATTTTCCTCAACATTGCTTACCAGAAATGAGTTTTAAACATTATCCATTTGATTGAAAACTCATTTTGAAGAGATGGATATAATTGTTTTTCAAATGTTTACATGAGTTTGTCGATGTTTTGATTGTTTTTCTTTTATCCTATTTGGTAGCACTTAATGTTTTGCTTGTAATTTGTTTTTTTTTTATCTATTAAGCATAAGGTTGTACTGTTAGAGGAAATAGAAGGTTAAACAATGTCCATAGTTGTGTCTACTTAAAAACTTGTAGATGAACCTAGATATCTGATAGTTTATTATTCTTTAATTAATTTCTATATGTGTTTTAAAGAATGCATAACAAGATGTAGAACCTCACAAAATGTTGTTCCCATTTAAAGATTCCTAATTATTTTACATCATCTTTCTGAAGAAGTTCTTTATTTATTTATAAAGGTTTGAAATTTTATAATTTATAAGAATTGATTGTGTTGAGGGAAGTTGTTGGGACTAAGAGTAGAAGTCTTGTTTTTTTTATAATACATGGCAGGTTCAGGAAAATGTAAGAAGTAAGAAACTTAGTGCATGTGATACATATTCTCATTTGCGCTTCCTTGATTTTGGTGTGTTTAATTTCCTATTCATCAATTGTGAGCATAAAAATATATTGAATTACACTTATATGTTCACAAAGTGAATTAACAAGTTTTATAAACTTTTTGAAAGTAAACAAGAAACTTACATTCAAGTAACTTTGAACACTAAGAAACAGTGTGCATGTGCTACAAATTCCCATTTGTGCTTCTTGATTTTGGTATGTTTGGTTTCCTATTTATTAACCTATTCTAGGCATACAAATATTTTGAACTGCAATCATGTTCACAAAGTGAATTTACAAGTTTTCCAAACTTTAAATTGATTGGAAGAGTTGAATTAACTACCCTAAAAGTTTTTTCACAGTTTCTAGCTTTTTCCAGATGCAATTTGATTTGAGGGAACGATTTATTTTTTATTTTTCTTTACAGAATTCAACGAATAACATATTGGAAATTCTCATAAATTCATTTATGAATAAATCAAAATTTTGGAGATCTCAAATTATCTATGACTGCGAAATTATTTGGCTAACTAATGTTGGTCAATCAAAGAAATTTCCTTGTTATAATCAAAGCATGCAATAGAATTATGTATATTCACGTCGAAGACAACCAATGATTTTCCAGTTCAAAATATGCAAACTATTAAAATTCATGGAAAAAAGTTTAAGACAGAACTTGAAGGAACATAAATCAAGTTTTTCCTGTGTTCTGATTTCATGCAAAAATAGTATTAACAATGAATTTTTCAACAAAATAAAATTAATGACAATATCTTAGTTCTTTTATGATAGATCATTGTGACCTATAAATTTTGAAAATGGGAGTTAGCAATGGAATTATTGTTATTATTAAAAAAAATTGTGCCAAATAATTCCAATGCTATACTAAATGGTTGATTCATTTTGTTGAGAGAGAAAGAGAAGAGGAAGTCAATCTTGAGTAAGAAGAGAAAGAGAAGAGGAAGTCGATCTTGAGTAAGGAGAGAAAGTTGCAGAAGTGAGGGCATGTTTCCCAAGGCATAAAGAAAGAATATAAATTGAGTAAGGTACAATAGCTTTACAGGGTTGTACTGTATGGATTCCATTTTGGGAATCCGTACTGCTGGTTTTTGGGAGCAGTTTTCGAGGAAGGTACAAAAGCTTTGTGGAGGCAGTATGGTACAGATTTGACATTCCATACAACAGCTAAAAAGGAAGAGTCTGTACATCAAGGGTACATCACACATTCCAAGGCAATGTGACACTAATTTTGAGGTGCATTTATTGCACAGGAAGAGGTACAACAAACTCAAAAAAAAGGGAACAATTTTAGAGGAGTTTCATACAACATTTAATGTTGTAGCATCTGTACAGTGGTACAGACTTCTGGCACATGTTTTAAGGAGAAGTATGTACAACATTTAATGCTAGGACAATTGTACATAGTATGGATTTCTTGCACAGTTTTCGAGGAGCAACATTCTGGAATTTTTCTGGAGGAGATTTGCTAAATTTTTCTAAGATAAGTTTGTCAATTTTTGTTGAAGATTAGACTGTTGTAAAAGAATTTCTTTGAAGCTCTAAAATAATAAAAACTCCTTCTCTCACTGGTTTTCCCCTTCTGGGTTTTTCTAAGGTCCTTGTTAGACCAAAAATCACTATGTTAAATTTTCTAAGTTATGTGTTGTTGATACAGTTTTATTTCTACGTTAAATAATGTTCAGAATCCTCATGTTTCAGTTCTGAAAAAATTATTTTATGTTGAGTTTAATTGGTTGTCATAAAACTGGGTTTGGGCATTAAACATTGGCTGAAAAATCAGCGAGACTTGAAACTGGGTGGGGTTTGAAATTTTACATGGTATAAGAGTTGAGTTAAAGAGAAGTAGAGATATCTCAGTAAGTCAGAAAAGTGGGACAACGGTCACTTCACCAGATAGAATTTTGAATTTTGAATTTTCAACAGAAAAGGGTCAATGGCTACAGATTTGAGGGTTGAGAACAGACTTGATGGGGTAGCAAAATTTGGTGCTTGGAAAGAGAGGATGATCTTGTTGTTGCAAGAAAATGAGTTGTGGGATGTTGTTGAGAACTTCACATCAAATCCTGTGAATGTACCTACTGATGCTACTCTTCTTGCATCATACACTAAGAAGAGTATCAAGGCTAAGAGGATTATTCTTGATTCCATCAACAATCATTTGATTCCTCATGTGATGGGGAAAGAAAATGCCTATGAGATGTGGGAGTCTTTGATTAAGTTGTAACAGAGTACAAATGAAAATCGGAAGATGTTTTTGAGAAAAAAACTGAAGAGCATTAAAATGACCAAGGCTGAAAATGTGGTTACATATCTTACCAGGTTGACAAAGTTGATACATGAGCTTGGGGTTGTGGGGGAGGCCATTGTTGACAGTGATCTTGTGAGGATAACATTGAATGGAGTTTCCAAACAATGGGTTGTTTTTGTTGAGGGAATTGTGGCTAGGGAGAAGATTCCCAATTGGGAATGTCTTTGGGATGACTTTGTTCATGAGGAGACTCAGAGAGGTTATGTACATGGAATTTCATCTACATGTCATGATGAGGAGAATGTGGCTCTTGCTGCCAACAACAAGAAAAAAAACAGAGAGGATCCTAAGGGAGGAAACAAACCGAAGGGTGAAGGGAAGAAGGACATGATCAAAGTCAAGTGCTTTGCATGCCACAAGTTTGGGAACTATGCAAGTCAGTGTGTGAACAACAAGAAGAAGAAGACAATAGCTTCAGTAGTGGTGGAGGAGTTCTCCTCCAAGTTTGATAAAGAGATTTCCTTAGTTGTCTGTCTTTTCACGAGGACCACTCATTTCGATATGTGGTATATTGATAGTGGGGCCTCCCACCATATGACAGGGGTTCATGAGAGCTTGCCAGATCTTACTCATATTGGTGATGTTGAGCGAGTGCTTGGAGATGACCGGGTGGTCAAGGCAGTTGGTAGTGGGATGGTACCATTTCAGAGGGATTCTTTACCTCCTATGTTGTTGAGAGAGGTTCTATATGTTCCGGGCTTGAAGAAGAACTTATTTTAAGTTTATTATATTGAGGAGAGGGCCTATGAGGTGTTGTTCCTTGATGGCCAAGTGCTCCTTGATCTAAAAATGAAGAAGACTTGTATTCTTGAAATTATTTGCAAGATTTTAATTTATGTGTTAAAATGAAAATGGATCAATTTTGCAACACATACTTTATAGAAATTACTCATTCAAGATGCATATAAACAACAAAAATAAATAGTGAACAAAAAACACACAACACAACAAATGATAAAGGAGTTCACCCCCTCTCTTGGGCTACATCTCTTGGTCCAGCTTCCAATGGATATTTTGTATTATTTGATGAAATTTATCAAAAATGTGCTTTGCAATGCTCAAAATTCCAAATAGATGGCTCCAATGGCTTCAGAACATCCAAAAACCCCTAGCTGGGATTTTTCGGCACCTCGTTTGGCCAAAAATTGAAGAAGATAGGCTTCCTGGAAGTTCCCCTTCAAGATTGTTATCTCTAGATCGCCAAAATGCACCCTTGTTGGCTCAACCTAGCCCCCACACATTTTTATGCGTTAAAACCCAGCACCGGGTGCAACCGCACAACCGGTACAAACTGTCGAACGGTTACGCGTTGGCCCTTAACCACCAAGGCCCGTGGGCACATGGCCACCACATGACCGCGCAAATATATATAAAGGGCCAAAGTTCAAAACGATCAGAAAAAGGCGTGCCTGTGGTCACATCGCATACCATACGATCGGCGACTCATATGAAAAGGATATACGATAATGATTGGAGGGCGCGCATATACTATCTTGGTTATATTGCATACACACGGGATCGGGGACCGAGGCTAAGCCCCGGCCCGGTCCGCGCCCCAACATTCAATACAATTCAATTGAAATATAATGTGCACCATATATATAATAAGGCACATACGGTGGCATGCCGGTCGACGGCCCTTCCCAAGTCTCTTCCCCTTCCCGGAGGTTGCCGGGTCGAGTCCTACTGATTTCACAAATTTTAAACCAATATATATGTGACACATGGCGGCCATTGATTGGGCCACGTGTCGCCATCCCATTCGCTGCAAATAAGCCACATCATATGCCAACTGTCCACACAACTGTCTACCACATGTCGTATGGCTTTCCACGTGTCGTACGTCCTGCCACGTCAACATCCGTACGGACTGTACAGTCAACGTCCCTTTTTTTGTCTGTTTGTCATTTTGAACAGAACGCGACAGCTCTCGCTCCTAATGTCAGTTTGAACCCAAACGAGTTGCATTGGGTTCGTGACAATGAGGCCTATGCTCCCATTCGATTTGAAGTGATTCCAGGCACTTTGAATTTTTGAGAAAAATTTGATCCCCTGGATCACTCCTTTTCCCCAAGGGGTCCAGTATCACTTCGGCCAAAGTGATTGGGAATCGACATGAGAAGTTGTACAAGCTCATGTTCCAGCCAAGAAAAGCATTATTTCATTCTACTAGTAGAAATGATCTATGTGATCTATGGCACGAGAGGATGGCACATTTGCACCATGTGGATTTGAGGGTACTGAGGGAGACTGTGACTAGAGTTCCTTAGTACAGAGCACCAGAAGTTGTGCAAGGGGCGTGATTTTGGAAATTACACCAAGACTGCTTTTCCTAGCAATGATAGTAGAGCAAGTATCCTTGATCTTATTCATTTATATGTATGTGGCCCAATGTCTTTAGCATCATTGACTGGTTGTTTATACTATGTTATATTCATTGATGACTTCTCAAGGAAATCTTGGATTTTCTTCATGAAGACCAAAGGAAAGGTATTCAATCGGTTCCAAGAGTTCAAATCTCTTGTGGAGAACCAGACTGTGAAGAAAATAAGAGTTCTAAGGACAGACAATGGGGGTGAGTATACCTCCAAGGAGTTCATGGAATTTTTTGCAGGAGAGGACATCATGAGAGAGTTGATTGTTCCCTACAACCCACAACAGAATGGGGTTGCTGAGAGGAAGAACAGGGCTATAATTGGGGCTGTGAGAGTCATGCTATATGATCAGGAGCTGCCACTATTTTTTTGGGCTGATGCATGCTACACTACAATTTATTTGCAGAACAAGAGTCCACATAGGGCAGTGGAGAGTATGACTCCTGAGGAGGATTTTTCTGAGAATAAGCCTGAGGTGGGGCAGTTTCAGATTTTTGGGTGCATCACATATTCACATGTCCCTTCTGAGAAGAGGAAAAATCTATAACCCACTGCAGAGAGAGGGATATTTGTTGGGTATAGAGATACTTCAAAGGATTTTCGTATATACATTCCTTCCTTGAGGAAGACAGTTTTGAGGATGGATGTGAGATTTGAGGAGGATGGAGCCTTTAGGAAGTCATGAGGGATAGAGAGGGGTGAGAAGTCATCACCTCAGATTCAGGTGAGTCCACAACAGACTTTAGTGAAACAGAGTTTGGGGCCACCGGTTTCGGTGACCTCTGGTCCACATGTGACAGGGCCATAGATGTCAGGATCGCAGGTCACTGGACCATAGGTTTCAGGATCGAGTTCTCCAGATTCTACTTCAAGATCATAGTCTTCTGGAGATGGGGTTGGGTAGGGAGAGTACCCTCCATAGGACACTACTTCAGAGAGGAGGAATCCGAAGTGGCTTCAATATACTTTGAGGGAGGCACATGGTTCAGTGGGGAATCCCAGGAAGGATGGTAGATAGGTTTGGAGAGATGCCATGATGGAAGAGTACAATTCCATCATGAAGAATGATATTTGGGAAATTGTTCCTAGACCTGAGGGGAAGTCAATGGTGACTTGCAGATGTCTCTCTAAAATCAAGCATGTTGTAGATGGCATGATTGAGAAGTAAAAATATCGCTTTGTATCTCAGGGATTCTCACAGGTTGAGGGATTTTATTATGATGAGACCTTTGCACCAGTTTCTAGATATACCTCGATCAGGTCAGTGATTTCCATTATAGCAGAGATGGGTTGGAATATCCACCAGATGGATGTGAGATGGGTTGGAATATCCACCAAATGGATGTGAATATCGCATTTATGAATGGTCTTATATAGGAGGAGGTGTATATTGAGAAACCATTTGGATTTGAGGTGCATGGGAGAGATTCTCATGTGTTTAGATTGAAGAAGGAATTGTAAGGTCTGAAACAAGCTCCCAGATCTTGATATTCAAGGATTGATGCCTATTTGTAGTAGTTGGGATTTAATAAGAGTGAGGTGGATCCCAACCTATACTTCATTTTGGTTGGATAAGATACTCTCATTCTCTTTCTATATGTGGATGACATTTTCATTATAGGGGAAATGAGACTCGTCACTAGCTGCAAGGAGAGCCTTGCTTCAGAGTTTGACATGACCGATATTGGATCGATGCACTATTTTTTGGGATTAGAGGTTTGGCAGGATCCTAGACACATATTCTTGGGACAGGGGAAGTATGTGTGTGATATTTTAAGGAGATTTCAGATGAAGAATAGTAGGCCCATGACCACTTCCATGATTACCAACTGAAAGAAGCTTCATGCTTCTGATTCATAGCTGGTGGATTCCACTTTATATCATCAGTTGATCGGTTCTTTGATGTATTTGGTCAATACTAGGAAAAATATTTTTTTGTTGTCAACACTCTCAGTCAGTTCATGGTGGAGCCTAGGAGAGTGCACTGGGTGGCAGAAAAACATGTGCTCAGGTATCGTTGTGGTACGGTAGATTATGGTCTAGACTATTAGAGAGGGGATGGAGTTCATCTAGTGGGCTATACAGATTCAGATTGGAAGGATGTGTTAGTGACCGAAAGAGTACTTCTGGGTGTTGTTTTGGATTGGGCTCATGTTAAGAACCAAATATCAATATAGCATAGAAAAACCTCAGAATAAGTACTCAACGCCTTGAAAAAGAGAGAATTTCAGATAATAAGACTCTTCGAGGGGGAAACCTCCTTTTACCCCATATAAATTTTCAAGTACAAGATGATTCCAAATGAAAATGTCTCCTTGGTATATATAGGAAACTAAGAGGTATAATTATAACTAATGGAATAAAGCTGACATAAATAAAATAGCATTACTAATGTAATATTCCCCAATTAAGGGGTAATGAGACAATATTAGGGCTTAGCATGCCCCTCCCCTTGAGACAAGTGTTGTCCGCAACACTTGAGTAACTCTGGATGCTTCTATATAAAAGACTCATCTTCCCAAGTGGAATATTCAGCTGGTATTTTCCTCCATTTAATGAGATACTCTGAAATGGATCTATTCCTCAACTGGTGAATTCTTGTGTCAATGATGGCTTCGGGATCCAATATGATTTGTCCTTCCTTGTCAAGTTATGGAAATATAGTTTGACTTGGGATCTTGTCGCCTGTAACATTCTTTAAGCATGAAACATGGAAAACTGGGTGTACTCGTGAAGATGCAGGCAACTCCAATTTGTATGTCATAGTACCAATCTTTTGCAACACCTTATAAGGTCCATAGTACTTTGGTGATAATTTATTATCCTTCTTGGCTTTCTTGATGGACATCTGTTTATATGGTTGTAGTCTTAAATAATTCAAAACTTCTTTCACTACGATGTTGATCTGCTTGTTGTTTCATGTGATTCCATGACATGGTCAGGTTGTCCTTTAAGATTTGGAGAACTTGTTGTTGATGCTCAATGTGATCTTCCACTGCTTGAACCTTATATTTTTCTTTTAGAGAAGAAGTGATGGAAGGAGGGTGGTATCCATAGAGTGCCATAAATGGTGTCATTTTTGTTGCAGTATGAAAGGAAGTGTTATACCACCATTCTGCCAAGGGTAACCATTTGAACCATTGTGTTTGTTTATTAGAGACAAATCAACAAAGGTAGCCTTCTAGACATTTGTTCACTATCTCAGTTTGTCCATCAGATTGAGGATGGTAGGATGAGCTATGAGCCAATTGAGTACCCAAACAAGAAAATAATTCTGTCCAAAAATGTCCAGTGAAGATGGTATCTCTGTCACTTACAATAATCTTTGGGTTGCCATGTAGCTTTTGAATTGTCTTCATGAATGCAGTGGAAACTGTACTATCTTTGAAGGGATGAGAGAGTGTAAAAAAGTGTGTGTACTTGGTCAATCTATAAAAAATCACCATGATGACACTCTTTCCTTCAAACTTCGATAACACTGTGATGAAATCCATGGAAATCTCCTCCCAACACTGACTTGGGATGGCTAATGGTTGTAAAAAACCCAGGGTCTTAATTGTTTCCACCTTATTTTGTTGGCAAAACAAACATCATGCCACAAACCTTTGAACATCAGTTTTAAGGCCATCCCCAAAAAAACCCTTCTTGACTCTATGGTAGGTTTTCAAAAATCCTGAGTGCCCTCCTACTGGAGAGGTGTGAAATTCCAATAGTACCTTTTGTTTGAGTTGGGAGTTCTTACATAAATATAAGTGACCTTTGTACCATAGTGAATCATTTTTCCATGTTTTTGTATCTGATGCACTAGAATCCTGTTGCAACCTTTGAATGAGAGTCCACACTTTTTCGTCATTCTTCCATTCATCCCTTGCTTCTATTATCCAATTAGGTTGGATGATTGAGATAGAATAGATAAGGGCCTCAACATCTTCATCCTTTCTTGAGAGTGCATCTGCCACAACATTTTTCTTCCCCTTTTTATAGACGATTTCAAAATCATAAGCCAATATCTTGGTTACCCATTTTTGTTGTTCTTTTGAAGATAGTCTTTGTTCCAAGAAGTATTTAAGACTATCATGATCTGTTTTGACCTTGAAGTGCCTACCTATTAGGTAAGGACGCAATTTCTTCAATGCATGTAGTATT
>ML776797.1:1475619-1492360 GCA_009831015.1 Picea engelmannii
TAAGACTATCATGATCTGTTTTGACCTTGAAGTGCCTACCTATTAGGTAAGGACGCAATTTCTTCAATGCATGTAGTATTTCCATCATTTCCTTCTCATAAATGGGTTTGTGTAAGTCCTTTCCCTTGAGTGGTCATCTTTCAAAATCCAGGGGCCTTCATTCTTGCATTAGGACAACACCAATTCCATTTACCGAGGCATCACATTCCACAATAAAGGTTTTTGTGAATTCTGGAGTGGTGAAGACAGGAGCTTTGCAAATCACCTCTTTAAGTTGTTCAAACGCTTTAGTTGCCTCTGGAGTCCATGAAAATTCATCCTTCTTAGTTAGTGTCGTTAAAGGTGTTTCTATTCTTCCATAGTGCCGAACAAACTTGCGGTAGTAACCTGTCAAACCCAAAAATACTCTAAGATTCTTCAATGTTTTGGGAATCCGCCATTCCATCATGGCCTTAATATTGTTAGGGTCTACCTTGACACCTTCATGAGATACAATATGACCCAAATACTCTACCTCCTTCACTAGAAATAATCATTTGGATGGTTTGGCATATAGTTGTTGCTCCTTTAGTAGTTGTAGCACCTTGTCAACATGTCGCACATGATCCTCCCAAGACTTTCTATAGATTAGTATATGATCAAAAAATACTAGCACAAATTTTCGAAGGAAGGGCTTGAAAATGGAATTCATCAACCCTGGGAATGTGGAAGGTGAATTTGTAAGGCCAAAAGGCATGACCAAAAATTCATAATGGCCTTCATGAGTTCGGAATGTTGTTTTTGGGATATCTTCTTCCTTCATTCTAATTTGATGATACCCTGAACAGAGATCCAATTTTGTGAAATAGATTTCTCCATGTAGTTCATCTAACAATTCATCGATGATGGGAATGGGAAACTTATCTTTAATAGTGATCTTGTTGAGCTCTCTATAATCTGGACACATACGCCATGAGCTATCTTTCTTGAATACCATTACCACTAGTGCAGAGTAAGAACTTTGGCTAGGTCTAATAATGCCAACCTCTAACATTTCTTCAACCATGGGCTCAATTTCACTCTTCTGGGCATAAGAGTATCTATATGGCCTGATGTTAGGAGGAACACTCCCATGAATTAGGTGAATTTCATGTTCATGATTTCGAGTGGGTGGAAGACCTTTGGGAATATCTTCAAATACTTTGGAATGCTTATCAATGATCCCTTGGAGATATTGAGGAATAGATGTCTTAGATGTTTGAACATCTAGTGAGCATAGTTGTGGAATAACGCCTTGATGTCTCTTTTTCAATAATTTTATCATGCCATTAGAGCTTATCACCTTACTGGGTTTCCCTGTGATACCTCATAACTCAATTTATTTTCCTTCCAATGAAAATTTCATGAAAAGTTCTTGAAAATTAAAAGCCATTGTTCCTAATGATTGTAACCATTGGATTCATAGTACAACATCATCACTACCCATGGGTATAACAATCATTGGACTATTCATTACATATCCCCCCATAGTAAGATTTATCTCATTTTATTTTCCTGAGCAATTGATAGTTCCTCCATCTGAAATCATTACTTGAAACTCTAGCGCTGGATATACAAAGCAATTGAGAGATTTGGCTAATTTATAGTGAATGAAATTATGAGTACTGCCAAAATCAATTATGACTATTACCTTTTTCTTTTTGATGTATCCTTCGATCTTGAGGGTTGAGCAGTGCTAATTCCAGCCAATGCATTACATGATATCGTGAGAGTCAAATCTTCAGACGAAATTGCTTCTACATTTTCATCTTGAGATTGTTCTTGTTCTTGTTCTTCTTCCTCTTCACAATCTATGTAGAATAATTCTTCTCACCACACTTATGTCCCTTACTGTACTTGCTGTCACAATTAAAGCATAAACCTTTTTCTTTTATTTCCTCCAATTGTTGAGGTGCCAACCTTGTAGGTTGAGGTGTTTTAGAAGAAGGAGCATTATTCTCTCTATAGATGTCAAGATTGGTCCTTGTCATAGCCATAGCCATAATTTTACTTTCAACATTTCTTTCCACCTTAAATGCATTTTTTACGCAGACCGCACCCTCTACCTCGACAGATACCTCTGCGTTGACCTCCTGGTCTTAAGGATCGTTCTAATTTTACCCTCGAGCCGGAGTGGCTCCTGCGATTCTCCAGTGGAATCTCCTGCGAAATTGACCTACTAGTCTTTTTCGCCACCTTACATCCTTTAGGCCCGGTTCTTTCTCTATTCCCAAAAGAAAATCACAATCGGGTTTCGGGGTTTCGAAATCCTCGATGTCGCCAACACTTGCGTCCTCGAATCCTTGATCTTCGATATCCCGATGCGCTCCCTTTGTACTTCTAGCCCTCCTGGCTATGCCCCTAATCCATGCGACCTCTCTTATATGACCACAGTCTCACCTCTTATCGGGATTCGGGGTTTCGAATGCCAACATGTATTAAACCTCTTGTCAACGGAATCCCCGATTTCCCGATTCTCGATTCCCCGATATGACTCCTCTCTGGGACTTTCTCTGAAAGTCGAGATCGATGCCACGTGTCCTCAAGGATGGACGGTCCTCGCCTCTTCGGGGTTTTCACCGTGGAAATTCCCGATGCCTCGCTATGACGAGATGACGTCAACTGGGTCCCACACAGAGCTTTCGTCTTTTCGAAAAATTGGACATCGCGATTCCAAGTTGCAAGTCCTCCTTTTCTCCCTAACTCGCGAAATGCCGATTCTCGACTTCCCTCGGATTTCTGACACGCGTCCCAAGTGGACGGATGGTTTAGATCCACCCTCGGGTTTCGTCAATTATATAAACCCAATCCACTTACCTATGTGAGTCCCGATTTCACGAATGACGAAATTTTGATGGCCACGCCTCTCATCGGAATTCTCCTCCTCCCGTTCACAGACTTAGCCCTTGTGCAACTCTCGGCTAATCCAACGACTGACGGGTAACTGGGAGAGGATCCAACGACTCACGTTCTCCTATGGTGAACTCTGTACGCTACCATATCCTCCTCGCTCCTTTGGAATATCTGATGGCTGGTGGGATTTCTCTAATCCTCCCCACATATTTCTGACCATCGGCCTCTTCCCTTTGATGATTTCTACGAAGGAAACTAAGGACTCTTCCCTGGACTTATCCACTTGCTCTACAAACTTATGATGCCCTTCAATGTTTTCAAAGGCTTTACTCCTCCTGAGCTTCTCCACAACTTCGAGCCTCAAAGAGGATCTTTGCGCGCACTCCTTGCAGCAACCTTCAAAACATGTCTAAGTGTTGAGTTTCTCTGTCCCTATGCACTTCTGCAACAACATTCTTTTAACTCTTGCTCAGGTTCGCAACCCTGAAATTCACTTGGACTACGCACTCCTTGCACATCTCCTATGCCAACTGCACTTTTGGAGAAATGAGAACAAAAGTAAAACTATCTGAGCTTCAGAGACACAACCCTGAATTCTTGTTGATGCACTCCTTGCAGACACTTCCACTGCACTCCTTGCAGGAATTCTTACTCAGATAGAGAAACAATTGAAACTCATTCCCTCTTCCTTTCAGACTTCAACTTAGAACATGAAATCATACACACAACATATCAAAGAAAATGTGTAATAGGAAGCAAACATTCATGAGCATGTCATTCAACATCAATACACAGAGAACAAACACAAACCATGAATTTGAATCAACCTCTTTCTATTAATCCAAATATCTGTACATGGGTGTTCTTACACAGCTCTCTGCATGCTCTTGCTCTTCCTTTTCCAGAATTATGTTACAATGCACAATGAGGGTGTCTATATCTCGTTTCCCTCTTGCGCTCTCAAATTGTCTAATCTAGAATTAAATTCTATCTACCTGCATTAACTATCTTAAATGCCTCCTACCTACTAAGGATGAGAGCTAAAGGCTCAAGGTCCGATTACATAATACAAGTGCGTCTCATCTTAATGGCTCATTTAAGATGGCACAACAATCTAAGGGAATTTCAAAATTTGTGTTGGCGCTTGTCCAACTATCCATCATCTTCCGCGCTGGCTCACTTGATGTCAGCGATGCTCCTGCATCATACTCCCTGGCTTGAAAATTTTCATGGGCTCCTGTCCATGAGCTCCTGCATGATCTGTCCATGCTTCTGTATCTCTTCTTCGGTCTCCCAGCTGGCATCTTCAACTGGATGGTTCTTCCATTTGACCAGATACTCAAGGTATTTCTTTTGCATGGTTCTCTTACTCACTCTCTTGTCCAGTATGCACTCCATCTGTGGCTTATCCGCAACTGGCATCTGCTTCGTCCACTAGATTACTGGCTTCTCATTTCCAGTCTCTGTTTCTTCAGCCTTATATGGGTACAAATATGAGATATTGAATATCGGAGAAATTTCGATCCCATCGGGTAATTCAATCTCGTAAGAATTTGCCCCACATTTCTTCAAGACCCTACATGGTCCTATTTTCTTCATCTTCAGCTTATTATATGTTCCTCTCGGGAACCTTTCTTTCCTCAAGTGTGCCAGAACCAGATCACCAACCTCAAACTGAAGTTGTCTTCTGTGTTGATCTGCCCTGCGTTTATATTCCTGGCTTGAATTCCGCAATCGTTCCTTCACCTGGCTGTGAAGTTCCCTCATCGCCTCTGCGAATTCTTCTGCACTAGTGCTCCTAGTCACAGTCTGTTATGAATCCCTCAGTTCAGAAATTCCTCTCGGCTGCATGCCATAAATAACCTGAAATGGACTCTGTCCTGTGCTCCTGTTGACTGAGTCATTATAAGAAAACTCTGCCTATGGTAACATATTGTCTCACTGGCTGTGGTTCTCTGTCACCAAGCTTCTTAGCAAGTCTCCCAGACTTTTGTTCACCACCTCTGTCTATCCATCTGTCTGAGGATGATAAAATGAACTAAAGGACAAGTTAGTTCCCATCTTTTTCCATAAGGTCCTCCAAAAATGCCCTATGAATCTGGTGTCTCGATCTGAAACTATACTCTTCGACAACCCATGAAGTCGAATGACTTCTCTGAAAAATAGGTTCACAATGTGAGTTGCGTCACTGGTCTTCTGACATGGAATGAAGTGTTCCATTTTAGAAAATCTATCCGCCACCACAAAGATTGAATCAACACCTCTTTGTGTTCTTGGCAACCCCAATACAAAATCCATGCTAATTGCATCCCATGGCCTCTCTGGTATGGGCAATGGTTGATAGAATCCTGCATTCTGTCTCCTTCCCTTCGAATGCTGGCAAATTTTGCATCTGTCCATGAATCTCTTGACATCCACTCGCATTCCTGGCCAAAAATATGACTCATTCAACTTTGCGAACGTTTTGTCATGACCAAAGTGCTCTGAAAATCCTCCACTGTGTTTCTCCTTCAGCAAATTCTCCCTCATGGAGCATTTCAGAATACACAGTTGATTGCCTCTGAACAACAATCCTTCCTGGATCATGTATTCTATCCACGAGCTTCTGTCTATGAGAACTAGATTCTTAGCCACTTCATACGCTTCCTTAAAATCCTTATCATCTGCATACATGTCCCTAAGATCATCAAAACCCAACGTTTTGACTCTGAACTCCTGCAACAACAAACACTTCCTGCTCAAAGCATCAACAACTTTGTTAGCAGTAACAGAAATATGTTTTATCACAAAAATGAAATTCTGCATATACTCAACCCATTTGACATGTTTCTGATTCAACTTTTCCTGTTGAGTCACAAACTGCAGTGCATGATTGTCACTGTACAAGACAAACTCTTTCAGTATCAAGTAATGCCTCCATTTCTTCAGTGTCTGTATGATAACGTAAAATTCATTATCATAAGTGGAATATTTCAACTTTGCTTCATTCATCTTCTTGCTGAAATATGCTATCGACCTGTCTTCCTGACTCAAGACTGCTCCGATTGCAAATCCGCTTGCATCGCATTTCACCTGAAATTGGAAATCCAGAAACACCAAAACTGGTTGTTCCATGATCTTCCTCTTCAACTGATTGAATATCTTCTCGGCCTCTTTAGTCCAGTGAAAAGATTTGTGTCTTTTCTTCACTGTATCCATCATCGCTGCACTAATTCCCCTAAAATTCCTGATGAACTTTCGGTAGAAACTAGCTAACCCGTGAAAACTTCTCACCTCGAATACATTCCTCGGTGATGGCCAATTCTTGATCACTTCCACCTTATCTGGATCCATCCTCAACTCATTTTCCGAAATAACAAACCCCAAATAAATGAGCTCTGTCTTCATGAATGAGGATTTCTTCATGTTTATCAATAGCTTCTCCTGCTGCAATTTCTACATTACTGTAGCCAAATGCTTCAGATGCTCTGCCACTGTCTTACTATAAACTAGTATGTCATCTAAATACATAATGAAAATTTTTCCGATGAACTCCCTCAGGACTTCGTTCATCAATCTCATGAAGGTACTCGGTGCATTTGTTAAGCCAAACGGCATAACAAGCCATTCATACAACCCTTCATTGGTTTTGAATGCGGTCTTCCATTCATCACCCTCTCTCATGCGAATCTGGTGATAACCACTTTTCAAATCAATCTTGTAAAAATACTTGGCTCCACTCAAGAAATCCATCAGATCATCCATCCTCGGCAATGGAAATCTGTACCTGATGGTTAGCTTGTTAATCGCCCTCGATTCAGTACACATCCTCCAGCCTCCATCTTTCTTTGGACTAAGTACTGTTGGAACAACACATGGACTCAAGCTTTCCCTGACCAAACCTTTGTCCAACAAATCCTGGACTTGCCTCTTAACTTCTTCATTCTCCTGCGGCGTCAATCTGTACGCGGCTTTGTTTGGAAAACTGGCTCTTGGTATGAGTTCAATATGATGACTCACACTTCTGATAGGTGGAAATGAATGAGGTAATTCGTCCACTACAATGTCAACAAACTCTTCCAGCAGTTCCTGAACCTCCTCTGGTAAATCATCCACTCTTGTGCTAGTCAGAACAATTTTCGGTTTCCTGACAACAATGAATTGTGGTTCCTCCTTCTTCTTAACCTCGGTAAGGAGTTCCTTCCCACTCATGAGAAGTACAATGTTTCTTACTTTAGGCTTCACCTCCTTATCCTTAATTGGAAGCAACATTTTTGTCCTCCGATTCTTCTCCAGGGTGTATGTGTTCATTCTCCCATCTTGAAGTACATTTCTGTCATATTGCAATGGTCTACCCAGCAATAGATGACAAACATCCATAGGAATAACATCACATAAAATATTATCATTATATCCTCCTATATTGAATTCAACTAAACATTGTTTAGTGACATTTACCTGATGTCCCTTCTGTAGCCACAAAACTTTATATGGGCTTGGATGATCAGTCATCTCCAGCTCCAGCTTCTCTACCATCTTTGTAGAAACGAGATTGTATGTGCTACCGCTGTCCACAATGACCTTGCATACCCTATCCTTGGTCTTGCAAGCAATCCTAAAAAGTCTGGTCCTTTGGACTAAACTTTCCACCTCTTTCTCTGGTGTCAAAAGGACTTTTCGCATCATCAATGATCTTCCACCTTCAGCGTCTTCTGCCTCAACATCCTACCTCTATGCCTCGTTGATGTGAGTTTCTCCCCCTTCCTTTTTTTTATCTGGGCACTCGTAAGACTTGTGCCCATTCTTTCCACATGTGAAGCATGTGATTACTCCACCTCTTCCTCTTCCTCTACCTCTAGTATGAGGAAAAGTGTTACTATCAGCATAATCTCCTCTCTTCTCAGTATGTTGTCTTTTCTGTTCAGCATATTGCCCTTGTTGTGAGGTTCCACCTCTCTCAGTCCGTGTCTGAGGTTTCTTCCAGTCCTCCTTGGGCTTCTGATATCTATCCTGGGCAACTAATTTGCCTCTGGGCTGACTTCTGCCTCGGCCCCTCTGACTCTATTTTCGGCTCAGCTTCTCTTTTGCTTTCAGAGCCATCTGATAAGCATATTCCATCGTCCGGATGGTTACCATGCTCATCTCATCCTGAATCTCATATCTCAGGCCATTCATATACCTGGCTACTTTTTCATCATTGCTTTCACGATGACCTACCCTGATATTCAACCTGTAAAATTCCTCAGTATATTCCTTCACTGACATCAGCTTCTGTCTCAGGTTCTGCATTCTCCTGAACAGAGAAATTTGATAATCCCTAGGGATGAATTTTTCTTTCATCTTTGCAATCATCCTATCCCAGCTCTTAATTTTTTTCTTTCCTTGGAAACGCCTATCTGCTTGTAGTTCATCCCACCACAATGTTGCATGTCCTTTTAATCTCGTGACAACATGCTTGACCTTCTTGTCTTCTTCGACATCTTCATAGTCAAATTATGTGTCTAGAGCTCTAATCCAGTCTAGAAGCTCTTCTACATCCAGATTTCCCTCATAAACTGGAATGTCCATTTTCTCTTTTGCACCCATTCTTGCAACAGATTTAAGCAAGCGTTCATTGGCTGCATCTTTTGTTGTGACTTCTTCTTCTCCATGTCCGACATCATATTCACTTTCAAACTCACTGATATATCCTACATCAGCTGTGCGTTTTTGTCTTATCTCCATGTCCACAAGTCTGGCGCGTATGTTATGCAGATCTCTTTCTACTTCTAGATTCTGCACCTGTTTACCCCTTCCTCTGGATTTCTCCCTTTCCTCCTATGGATTAGGTGATTGTCTATCTCTTCTCCTTGGCGGCATGGTGAATCTTCCTTCTCCCTGCTACAAAAAGCAAAGAAGATTTTCTAAGCTCTGATACCAAACTGACGCAGACTGCACCCTCTGCCTCGACAGAGACCTCTGCGTTGACCTCCCGGTCTTAAGGATCGTTCTAAATTTACCCTCGAGCCGGAGTGGCTCCTACGATTCTCCAGTGGAATCTCCTGTTAAATTGACCCACAGGTCTTTTTCGACACCTTACAACCTTTAGGCCCAGTTCTTTCTCTATTCCCAACAAAAAAACACAATCGGGTTTCGGGGTTTCGCAATCCTCGATGTCACCAACACTTGCGTAGTCGAATCCCCGATCTCCGATATCCCAATGCACTCCCTTTGTACTTCTATCCCTCCTGGCTATGCCCCTAATCCATGCAACCTCTCTTATATGACCGCAGTCTCGCCTCTTATCAGGGATTGGGGTTTCAAATGTCAAAATGTATTAAACCTCTTGTCAACGGAATCCCTGATTTCCCAATTCTCGATTCCCCGATATGATTCCTCTCTGGGACTTTCTCTGAAAGTCGAGATCGATGCCACGTTTCCTCAAGGATGGACGGTCCTCGCCGCTTCGGGGTTTTCACCGTGGAAATTCCCGATGCCTCGCTATGACGAGATGATGTCAACTGGGTCACACATGGAGCTTTCCTCTTTTTGGAAAATCGGACTTCGTGATTCCAAGTTGCAAGTCCTCCTTGTCTCCCTGACTCACGAAATGTCGATTCCCGACTTTCCTCGGATTTTTGACACGCGTCCCAAGTGGACGGACGGTTCATATCAACCCTCGGGTTTTGTCAATTATATAAACCCAATCCACTTACCTATGTGAGTCTCAATTTCATGAATTCTGAAATTCCGATGGCCATGCCTCTCGTCGGAATTCTTCTCCTCCCATTCACGGACTTATTCCTTGTGAAACTCTCGGCTAATCCAACTACTGACGGGTAACTGGGAGAGGATCCAATGGCTCACATTATCTTGTGGTGAACTCCACACGCTACCATATCCTCCTCGCTCCTCTGGCATATTTGACGGATGGCGGGATTTCGCTAATCCTCCCCATAGATTTCTGACCATCAGCCTCTTCCCTTTGATGATTTCTACGAAGGAAACCAAAGACTCTTCCCTGGACTTATCCACTTACGCTACAAAATTATGATGCCCTTCAATGTTTTCAAAGGCTTTAATCCTCCTGATCTTCTCCACAACTTCGATCCTCAAAGAGGATCTTTGCGCGCACTCCTTGCGACAACCTTCAAAACACGTCTAAGTGTTGAGTTTCTCCAACCCTGCGCACTCTTGCAGCAACAGTATTTTAACTCTTGCTCAGGTTCGCAACCCTGAACTTCACTTGGCCCGTGCACTCCTTGCATGGCTCCTGTTCCAACTGCACTTTTGGAGAAATGAGAACAAAAGTAAAACTATTCGAGCTTCAGAGACGCAACCCTAAATTCTTGTCAACGCACTCCTTGCGGACATTTCCACTACACTCCTTGCAGGAATTCTTACTCAGATAGAGAAACAATTGAAACTCATTCCCTCTTCCTTTCAGACTTCAACTTAGAACACAAAATCATACACACAGCATATCAAAGCAAATGTGTAATAGGAAGCAAACATTCATGAGCATGTCATTCAACATCAATACATAGAGAAGAAACACAAACCATGAATTTGAATCAACCTCTTTATATTAATCCAAATATCTGTACATGGGTGTTCTTACACAACTCTCTGCATGCTCTTGCTCTTCCTTTTCTAGAATTATGTTACAATGCGCAATGAGGATGTCTATACCCCGTTTCCCTCTTGCGCTCTCAAATTGTCTAATCTAGAATTAAATTCTATCTACCTGCATTAACTATCTTAAATGCCTCCTACCTACTAAGGACGAGAGCTAAAGGCTCAAGGTCCGATTACATAATACAAGTGCGTCTCATCTTAATGGCTCATTTAAGATGGTGCAACAATCTAAGGGAATTTAAAAATTTGTGTTGGTGCTTGTCCAGCTGTCCATCGTCTTCCGCGGTGGCTCGCTTGATGTCAGTGATGCTCTTGCATCAATTTTCCAATGATTTGGGTTCCCAAAGGCGAACCTCATGTTGAATGTTATCCTTTAAATTTCCTATGAATACATCAATCAAGTGCTCATCTGGAATATCTGTTACCTTTATATTCAATCTTTGGAAGTTCTCAATGTGCTCAGTAACTAAACCCTTTTGCTTGAGATTTATCAATTGGAGAAAGAAGGTATTGTTCCTTGTATCCTTATAGTGTGCTATCATTTATTCCATGAGAATTGTCCAAGTGACAAGTGATTTGCGAGAAAAAATCCATCAATACCATAAAAATTGATTGGGTTCTAAATATAAAGAAGAAATTCATACCTTTTGTGTATGTGGCACATTATGTAGATCAAATAATTGTTCCATGTGAAGTATCCATGTGATTGGGTCCTTGCCATCAAACTTCCTCATATCGATCTTAGGAACGTGGTTGGTATTCAACCCAAAGTTGGAGTTTCTCCATTCTTAATTCACCTTGTGTCCTCATCATGAATTTCATGGGATACATTTTCACTTTCAGGTGTCCTCTCTATTAGGAAAATTTTCAATCCTTCCATGATCTCCCCTTTTAAAGCATCCATCTTAGTATTTATTGCCTCAAACTTAGCTTCTGTTGAATCCATCATCTCTTGTAGTTCATCTTTTGTTACTGTCTTCTTTTGCAAATCATTTATTTCCCTACGCATTTCTTCACCTTCATCAAGAGTCCAAGTAGGATTGTTTGGAGGCTTATTTGGTGGAGAAGTTCCCCTTTTTGGTGGCATGTTGGCCAAGTATCACTTTAAACCTTGATTTTGAGGTGGTTCTTCTAGACAATATTCCTTTTATTGTATCTCCAAAATTTCAGCCCTTCTGAGTATGAAATTTTATTTTTTATAGGTCTCTGATATTTCTTCTCTTCAATACCACAGGTTTGATAAAAATTGGATGTGCTAAGTGGAATTTATGGTAACTTCCCCACAACTTGCTGATTTTTGGCCTTTCCAGGAGATCTCACTTGTATAGCGTTCCCTGCACAAAATAATAGATATAAATTATGAAACTTGTACCAGAACTACTACGGTCTGTCCAATATCCAATGAAATCGGTCTCACTCAATTTGGATATTCTAGGAAGAATTTATGATTGTTTTACCCGGAACACCTGCTTGAGACTAGTCAATAGGACTAGTTAGATATCCTATATTCCACAGGGTGTATCTACAAATTTACAATGAACCATAAGCTAAAATTGCTACCACAGATACCTTACTAATTTCTAAGAATAGTCTCCATATTTTAGGGTCTGAAACATTACAGAAAATTTTTTATAGCGAAAAATCCACAATGACTCAATTCAGGGTGATTCCAGAACCCTATCTTACAAAGGCTGTATCTATGAAATTATAAGGCCTCGGGAACTGGATTTTTAATCCAACATACCTTTATCCATATACTAAATATCCTCCAAGAATTTCCTTATGAGTCGTTGTAGAAAAAACGTTATAGCGAAAATTCCACGGTGTCTCAGATGTAGCAGCGAAACCCCAAGACCTTGAGCTTTGATACCATATGTTAAGAGCCAAATATCAATATAGCATAGAAGGACCTCAGAATAAGTACTCAACACCTTGAAAAAGAGAGAATTTCAGATAATAAGCTTGTTCAAGGGGGCAACCTCCTTTTACCCCACATAAATGTTCAAGTACAAGATGATTCCAAATGAAAATGTCTTCTTGGTATATATAGGAGACTAGGAGGTATAATTATAACTATTGGAATAAATCCGACATAAATAAAATAACATTACTAATGTAATATGCCCCAATTAAGGGGTAATGAGCCAATATTAGGGCTTAACAGCTCAACATTTGTGTCTTGGTTCAGTCAGAAGAAAAGATCAGTGGCTTTGAGTTCTGCAGAGGCTGAGTATGTGGTTTCCACTCAGGCCAACTGTGAGGCTCTTTGGCTTCACAAGTTACTGGTGGGATTGTTTGGTGTGAAGTTGAGGCCTACTTTGATTTACTATGATAATCAGAGTTGCATTAAAATCTCGGAGAATCCATTATTTCATGACAGGTCTAAGCATATTTAGATTCGTTATCACTTCATCCGTGACTATGTTCAGAGAGGAGCAGTGGAGCTACAATACATATCTACATATGAGCAAGTTGCAGACATACTCACCAAAGCATTAGGCAAAGACAAGTTTGTATTTTTCGGGGACAAGATTTGAGCGGTGAGTAACACTTTCCTCGGTAAGAGGGAGTGTTAAAAATAATTAAAAATCACCTAGGCAAGTGTTTCTCATCACCTAGGTGCCTAAGGGGTGAGAAAGTGCCTAATGTGGACCCTATTCATTCAATTTGTGAGAGACAAATTAGAAGGTGACTTTTTAGACTTAGGGAAAGTTGGTGAATAAAGTAATTCTATTTCCACCATTGATCTCATCTAATCTCTATCATTGGAGGAGAAGATTCTTCACCTTCCCCCATGAGGTCGACTAGGGTAGGAGGGTGCACCCTTTCTAGGGTTAAGCATTCGTTTTGTTGAGAGAAAAAGAGAAGATGAAGTCAAGCTTGAGTAAGGAGAGAAAGTTGTAGAAGTGAGGGCACGTTTCCCAAGGAAGAAAGAAAGCACATAAATCGAGGAAGGTACAATAACTTTATAGGTATGTATTGTACGGATTTTGGGAATCTGTATTGCTATTTTTTGGGCATAGTTTTTTAGGAAGGTACATCAGCTTTGTGGAGTCCGTACGGTATGGATTTGATAGTCCGTACAACAACTAAAAAGGAGAAGTCTACACAACAAGGGTATAACATGCATTCTAAGGCAGTGTGGCATAAATTTTGAGGTGCATTTATTGCACAGGAAGAGGTACAACAAAGTCATAAAATAAGGAATGATTTTCGAGGAATTTTGTACAACATTTGATGTTGTAGAAGCCGTACAATCGTACAGACTTCTGCAACAAATTTCAAGGAATAGTCCGTACAACATTTAATGCTGGGACAGTCGTACACAGTATGGTTTTCTGGCATAGTTTTTGGGGAGCAACATTCTGGAGGAGATTTGCTAAAAAAATTTGAGACAAGTTTGTGAATTTTTGCTGAAGATTAGACTATTGTAAAAGAATTTCTCTAAAGCTCTGAAATAATAAAAACTCCCTCTCACTAGTTTTCCCCTTATGGGTTTTTCCAGGGTCAATGTTAGAGAAAAAATCAGTGTTAAATTTTCTGAGTTATGTGTTGTTGATACATTTTTATTTCTGCGTTAAATAACGTTCAGAATCCTCATGTTTCAGTTCTGAACATTTTATTTTATGCTAAGTTTAACTGGCTTTCATAAAACTGGGTTTGGGCATTAAACATTGGCTGAAAAATCAGCGAGACTTGAAACTGGGTGGGGTCTGAAATTTTACAGGCTAGAAGGGTTGAAGATCCATATTTGATTAGTCTGGCTAGAATGCCGACTATTAATTGATGATTTTTTTCTTAAAATTTTCTAATCTTTGTTCACTTATAGTATTATAATATACTTTTCAAAATCAACAAAAAAAACTGGTTACAGTCTCATCAAATTCATTATGACATCGAGAAGCAATGCTCATAAAAAACCAAAATAATATAGAATAAACAAGTAGAGTACAATCTATTGCAGAAACACATTCTAACTACAACTCATCCTATTCTAGTTTAAACAAACAATGACAGGAAATAAACAATTTACTTCACAGGCTGTCATAACCCAACCTTCATCAAAGTTCCATTTCAATTCATCCCATTCATTTTAATGTAATTAGGTTCCTTTGTGTGCTCTCATCTCAGAATTATGAAACGAGGAGGGGGACGTGAGAGTCATTGCCAATGAAAATTCCACCATAGACAAGACTTGGAATTCTGTCTCTGATCATAGGGTTGAACCAGTACACCCAGTTGTTGGTGAAGTCTCCACTCACAACGACATGCCCGAAGGAGAAGGTGGGGTTCATGGAGCCACCGGAGAAAGGGTTGATGACCAAGATGTTGGTGCCCATGATGAATCTGAAGGAAATGGTAGCGATGGTGCTCATATCTCCCTTCTTCAGATGGGATGTGGTGGCATAGACGATGTATACAAGCATGGATGTGATAATGATATCCATCACCACGTCCTCACTGGTGCTCAAAAATCCTGGCTAGTTTCCTCTTATATAGTATATACCAATCCTAGCAACCCAAATATTCAGAGTAGAACTAGGATCAGAGCTCACCTAATGTGGAATCAAGAGGAAAGGCAGGAAGAAACAAGCTGACATTGGAATAATATGATTGATTGGAGTTGAATCTTACCAGCAGAAGAAAACAACGATGACGAGGAAGAAGACTCGTTCAATATCACATCCGCAACTTTGAAAATTGCAAAGGGCCTAGGCTCGCTACAGGTGTAAGGACTTTGTGCAGGTTTTGTTGGGGTTCAAAAGGGGAGAAGAGAAGAGTATGATTTCGTTGCAAGGCGGTTCCATTTCAAGGCGGTGAGTAATAGACACGCACAACACACATTCATCCTTTGGCATACATGCATCTAGTGCACATCATATCAACCCATAAATTTGTCTAATGATATAATCTAATTTTATCTATTTTTTAAATCAATTTTAAACAATGACAAAAACGTAAATAATATTTAGCTTCACCATGGTTGTTTAGTCTCATTGATATTGGATGGGCCAATTGAAAATTAGGAATATAATTTTTTTAAATATAAAAAAGAATTTTAATTTGGAAATAAAAAAATTAATAAATGATATTAGTGTTGGAAGATTGGTTGTTGTCATTGATGTCAACCCTAGTCATGAGTTTTGGACCGCAAGATTGATGAAGGTATTTGGACATGAAGGAAAATGCACATGCAGATACAACGCCCATGGATGGATAGTATACATCATGTTGTTTCCGATGGTATGTGGCACATCACGTGGATCCTCATGGTTGAGGAGAAATGAATTTTTGAAGATGACAAAGTGAATTGAAGAAGGAAGTACATGTAGGCCCTGAAGATAATTAAAGAAAAGAAATACAAAATAAGAAAGTGTCAGGTCGGTCCTAATGTTAAAAGGAAGTGACATAAATGGTATAAATAAACATCATTATACATTCATTTGATACAAGTCGAATTTCAGAGGTAATAAGAATAAAATAAGGTCAGATTTCAAGGGAGGATGAAGTCTTTTGGTGATGTGTTCTAAGGTATGTTATTTTCAGGTCATCTTAATATTTTTGCTATAAATTTTTTTTCTAGAATGATTCAGATGGTGAAATTGATATGGTATTGAGAAGACATATCAAGGTACCTCTGGAAAAATTTCATCTCTTGATTCGTTATAATTATGGAGATACACTCTGTGGAAGATAGGGTTTGTGACCAGTCCTGAAGCTAGTCAATAAACAAGTGTTCAGGGTAACACAGTCATAAATTCTTCATAGAGAATCCAAATGAAGTGGGACAAAGTTAATTTGAAAGAGTACGGACTGTAGTTTCTTGTGTGCGAGTTTCAGAATCAGATATTAATTATTGAGCGCGGGGCATTCTGTGCAAGTGCACTCTCCTGAATAGACCAAAATTGAATAAAGTCTACCATTCTTTCTATAACCTCTTTTTGGGGAGGATTCAAGGAGTCAAAATTGGAGGAGTTGCAGAGAATACATTGCATAATATTATCTATAGGATCAGAGTACTCCAAGAATTGAAGAATTGTATAAATTGAAGAAGTCTCAGGAAGCATTATCAGGTTCTATGTGATGATTGGTTGATGGTGATGATTTAATGTAAAGTTTTATTATCTCTAATATATTCTTGGGTGGAAGGAAGGGGAAAGGATGGAGAGTTAAAATCTCTCTTGATATTGGAGGATTGTATCTTCCTCTTGGAGTTTTATCCCTCCCTTTACATTTGGAAGTTGTAGCTACCTTTGGAAGTCATTACTTCCCT
>ML776797.1:1513790-1547833 GCA_009831015.1 Picea engelmannii
TTAAACGTGTAGTAATGAGAAAGGACGTTATGTACCTTGGAATGATCAAGTGGAATGATAGTATAAGTCAAAATGCAGGTGATGAAGGGTAAAATAATAGCAAAACGTATGGGCAAAAAGGGTACAATATGTGGTCCTAACAGACCTGTGACAAGTTTCTACTAGCAAAGTAAATGGGATGATCTAGGTTTCCTTTCCCTAGTTGTGTAAGAATAAAACCTAAAGCAATGCCAGAATCATCAATGTGTACATGGAATTCAACCTTCCAATTAGGATATGTCGAAATGGGTACACTGATTAGCTTATGTTTCAAAATTTTAAAGGATTTATCACACTCAGGTTTCCAATGAAACACTTTGGATCTCTTCAAAAACTTCTACATGGATGTTGTTATACTTGCATAAATCCTAATAAACCTGTGACAGTATCCAATATGACCTAGATTGGATCGCAGTTGTTTGGAAGTCATGGGGGGGGGGGCATATTAAGAATAACGACAACTTTCACAAGATTGACAAGAACTCTTTCATTGCACACAATATGCTCCAAAAAGTTTCCAAAAGGGACACAAAATATGCATTTCTTCAAATCTAGTGAGATTTGTAACTCTTGACATCGATCAAACATCAACCAAAGAAGTCCTATGTGTTCCTTAAACATTTTTTACATAGTCTAGTCATCCATGTAAACTTCAAGAAATGTTTCGATAAATTCATGGAAAGAAACAATAACAATTTTGGAAAAGACAGTTGGATCATTCTTCATCCCAAAGGGAATAACATTATAAGCAAGAGAACCTCATTCGGTAGTGAAAGTAGTCTTTATTTATACTCTTTTTCTATTCTAACTTGATGATAGCCTAAAACTCCATCAATGAAGTAATATGATTCCTTTCTAGCTACCTGATCAAGTACATCATCACAAAATGAAGTAATAAATAGGTCATGCAAACAAGTCGAGTTTAAACTTCTATACTATACACAAACTATTATATATTTAGTGGCTTTACTTCTCTTTATGAAAATAGGACTAATCCATTCGGCCTCATCCACAAGAAAAATTAACCTAGCCACAAGCATTATGTCAATATCCTTCTTAATCTTTTCCTCGACTCTAAGGTTCAGGCGATATGGTCTTTGTTTGATTGGATTTGCATTAGGATTTAATTCTATCTTGATTTCTCCCAAATCTACTTAAATTCATTTAAGGTCTGAGAAGCTCTTAGGGAACATATCCTCATACTCCCGCAGTAGAGATCATATCTCTGTCATAGTTTGTTCATCCCAAGATTCCTCTATAGAAGCCATCTTAGGATGCTCTTCACTCCCAATGTTTTTCTTCCACAACTTCATAGGTTGAGAATATAAACTACTAGCGGTACCTGATATAGCATCTTTAAATTCTCTTGTACCTATAAACTCTTTAAAAGTAAAATGTTTAAGCTCCTCCAAGTTTTCAGAATCTTCAGGATCCTTCTCAACCTTGCTGCAAGCCATGGGAATCCTTTTGGGTGATGGGTAAAAACTATACTAGAGTATATCTCCATGATCAGGACATACTGTAGGTGAATTCTTGGGCTTAAATTCATTAGTAAATACCATTTTCTTTATTTTTTCACTACAATAGTGGTTTCTAAAGACTTACTATAAAAGGAGAAATCATTATAGAATTGTTCTTGTAGTACCTTCCAATATGATTTTTTTCTTATAGTCTCCTCATGCACATACCATGATTTTGGACTTGTTCCTAGAGAATAAAATAGGTGTACCCAGAACTGAGAAGGTAGTTTCACAAATTTCCATACCTTAAGAAAATTATCAATGTGCTCAATTGGATTTGATAAACCATTGTATGTCTCCAATGTTAACATTTGATTCTTCATATTCCTATCTTTACTTGATTGGCTGAATTGCGATGGAGCAAGGAAGCGGTATTGTATGGCAAGTTTGACCTTATCCCAAGAAGAAACAATTTGTTTATGGGTAGCCCACCATCTAGTAGGAGAAGATATTAGTGCTATGTCAAATGTTGAGATTCTTTGTTCTCCCACAACCCTATCCTCCATATCAATGAGAAAACTTCATAGATATAAGGTGCCATCATATTTTGGATAGCCACTTATCTCAACTCCAATCCATATTACTAATATGGTAATTTTACAATGCCTTGAAAAAATTTCATACCACCATTGCTAACAATTATTGAATGTTGCTTTATAATCTTCATCCATGGACTGAACACTCCTCCAACTAACATATCCATCCATGGTGTGGTTAATACAATCAACTCGTTTCTTGACAGTCAGAGTATACAACGGATCAAGGACATATGATTCCATATTCTCATTTGCAGGTTCAGTATACCATGGGCCTTGATAAGGATATAAGGGATGGGTGACTTTCTTCCCATCAGACTCAAAAGAAATAATTTCCTTTTTAATATCAATGAAAGCATTGTTTTCATAATCCCGCTCAATCCCTATTAGAACTGTATATGAATCATGTTATATCTTTTTTTCAATAACCTCAAAATCATCTATTGTTTTAACACCAACTAAATCTACTTCAACATTTTATAGCCTCATTAGTGGATAAATGCAATATTGATTCTCCATCCGAAACTAAATAGGATAATATACCAACTTGGGATTTCCCATTTCCTCCCAAGTATTCTTAGGAAATATATTGACTCAGATCCCAAGTCCAACTTAACATCCCTAATCTTATAGTCATCAATATGAGCATTCATTCTGAATTCTCTTCCATTCCTCTTCTTTCTTCTTTGTACTCTACTCATTTTCCTTTCTGGAAGGTTGGAACTAATAAATTCCTATGGGTTTCCTTCATATCACAAGGCCACTTTGTTTGTGTTGCACAAATTCTTATTAAGTTGCTCATCCTTCAATATGTCAGAAAATAACTACAACCAAATATTAACAACTTTTTGAGGCTTACCTGAAGATTCCATCTAAGAAGATGATTCTCTGGTGGTCCTTAGTTGATGAGGATTGAATTTGAAACTTGTCTTTGCAACCTCTGGTGTTAAAAAACCAGGAATTTGTCTGAACATTTCTATTACATTCTTGAAGAATTCCTTTTGTCGTACAAGATCATATTTGGTATTTTTTCTCATAACTTTTTGGATATTTATTTGATGTGGACTCTCTGTATCAACACTATTCTATGATCCTAGTCTAGTAATGATATTAATATTATACCCTCTTCCTTTAGCTACAACCCTAGGATTAGAGTTTATCAAATTTTCTTCTCTTTTTCTAGCATGATATTCCCATGTAGAAATCAAGTTAGGACAATCTTCCATATTGTCAGTATTATTTTTGCAATGTGCACACAAGGCACTTATTGGAAGGGGGAAATATCTCACAAGATTCCCTTTCTCATCACAATTGTAGCATCAAAACAGTCCGCTTTCTCCTATTCATCCACCTCTGTATCCTCCTCCACCTCTACGGCCACCTCCAAACCCTTGAGGGCCTTCATTTACTCTAAGTGAAGATTGATCCAACCTATCATCAAGAGAATCCATATCACAACATTGATTGGTGGTATGAGTAGGTGAACCTCATAATTCACAATACAATGTGTTCAGAGTAGGTGTATACTTCTACAGAATGGGGCAATATCATGGGGAATTCCCATGACTTCTACAAATCTCACAATAATAATTAGTATGGACTTCCTAAATGTTCATAAAGGCATGATATTGAATGGGCCCATGGAATGGTGTTGTAGCAGTGATGGACCCACTAGTGGCGGAGGCATTGGATTAATAGAGGGTCATGTACCTCTCGATCTTGAACACTCTGTCACCATATGCCCCTTTGTATAGGATTCCATACACCATACTTGAATTCAACCTGCTTAGGAAGGGTTAAATAGTGGATATTCTCAGTTAATGTAGAGATCTAACCTTGTAGTTTCATAATATTGGCATCTTCATGGGGTTTGATAATTCTCAAACTTCCTAGATACTCTTCCATAACCTCAATCTTCATGGCTTGTTCCAATGCTTATCTTAAATATTTTATTCTCTTTTGAGTCAAAGGGATGGGGGTTGAAGGTAGAAACCCCCAAAAGAACCATTCCATTTTATGATCTTATTGAATAGGGTTCATCAACATCCCTATTGCATATTTAAATATTTCACTATATTCCCATGCAGATTCCCCATACCTCTACTTTATCTCTCACAACTCATAAATTTCTTGTTTCTATGACTATGACAACCATAATTCAAAAATAAACCTTTGTCTTACTTGAACCAGAGTGAAATATTTCCGTTGAAGCCCTAGCTCAATAGACTTCATGTACCATTTAAGATATCGAACTCTCAAAGTGGTATGAAACTAAACCAATTTGTTTTCTTCTGGAGTACCTCTTGACCTCTAGATGGCTTCACATAGAAGAAAGTGTTTCTCAACATCCTCCTCTCCATTTCCTCAAAACCTAGGGTATCGGGTAAGGGATTCTACGATTTGTGTTTCCATAATTGAACTTATAGATCCTACTAAAATAAACCATTGCAGTCGAGGTTGCAATACAATGGTATAATTTTCCACACTTCCACTACTATTACTCACTAAACTTGTAGAACTCAAAGAACTAGGAATAACATGAATTGTAGAAGGATTTACTATAGAAATTACCAGTTTTGTTGATGGAGCTATGGGAATTGGTAATTCAAGGCTAGATTCCTTACCTCCCGTTATCCCTAAAGTATGCACCAGAAAGTTATGGCACAAATCTAGGGCACCTCAGTTATTGAAATGATTTAATTTGTAGGTCAAGATTAGTTTATAGATCAGGTAATTAAATATGATGGAAGGTTATAGGATTGGTTAGAATATTTCAATCAAATAATAAGCAACGCTTCATTTAATCAAGAGAATCCATACTAATAGATCAGGAAAATTGACAATTAAATATAGAGGAAAAAGGAAGAAAACACATAATGAAATCTAAAATTATGTTACATAAATAATATTTTCAAGTTTCTAAATGATATTTGAAACCTAAAACAAGTATTTAAATACAAACCCTCAAAACAGGTAATCTAACAGTAACATATTCATTGAAAATTAAAGTTGAAATAAGGATAAATAAATTCTTTGCATAAATTCCAATTGCATTCAAATAAGATAGACAAATATGAAATACACAGGTAAACAGTCTAACCATCATGATTTCTAATTTCTTGAGTATGAAATGTTGCATACAATAAGCACTTTTACAATTTCCAGATGTATCCCTTTCCTTTCCAATTCCCAAAATCCCAACCCCATTACCCTCTCTATTAATTTTCTTTTATAGACATAAGCTACCTACAAATTTTGATCCCAGATCCCAGATAACAATTATAATCTATTTGCATCGAATTTGAGAATATAACAAAACCTTGGATTCAAGATCAAAAACCTCTGTTTTAGGATCATATCTTTGAATCCTAAAATATTCCTTGATCTTCAACAAAATATGATGAAAAATAACTATCTTAGAGAAAAATATGTGGAAGGAGTAATTCCTTGATCTCCAGCTTGATTTTAGTATTGTATATTCATGGTCTTGAAACCTGTTCACAAAATGAGTCTTCAAATTTTCTGTTGTACCTAAACAGTCTTCAGAATAGGGATGCTGCAAAAATAACTATCTTTCTATAGCGCAAGTAAAAAATGATAAAACTTGCACTTTTACAACATTCCCATCCTTTCTTCATCATTCGACAGGAGTTTGATGTTTGAAATTTTCCTAAATTTATTTAGTCTTGAGCACTGTGGTAGTCGAATACAATTTCCTATTCTTCTTCATTAACTTCTGGGAAAATTCACAAAGTGTTATAGAAAATTTTACCTCACTCCATACATATTGCTTGGATTGACTTATGTTTCCCTCTATAGAATTGAAGTCCCCTTTTTTTCACTCCATAGCCAAAAATACACATTTCTATACATATACGCTCCCTAAAATTTAGACAAGTGTATACGTAGGTTTCTCCACTACAACCCACATACATCTGGTTTGGTGCTCAAAAATTAAAAAATATGTTGGGTTTCCTGGCCATGTCACGTGATCCGTGAGCTTTGACCTTCCATATACTGGAAACAATTTGAATCAATCCTTCAGTTCCATTTGGATGTTATAAATTGAGCCATATGCAAGCCTAAAAAGGAATTCAACTTTGAGAGAAAACACACTCTGGAGAAATTTCACTTCATATTGAGTCTGCATCCCTTTGTCCTTGAAAGTATGAACTTACTGTGTTCATCCCCCAAGATATTCCTACTTTTTGATGCAGAACCTCATTGACTCCTACATGTGAGCTTGGATTTGTGGAGGATTGAAGTGGTGGAGGCCCGACTAGAGGGACTTAGTTTGTCACCTATGTACTTTTGTTGATTACTTTAATAGAAATACTATTTTCTTGTCCAATTGATATATTGCAAATATTTGAATTACTTTCCATGTGCATATTTATCATGTATGTTAATGGATTATGATAATGTATATGCTGACATTATATATTATCACCACACACTTGCGTATCTTGGTTTTTTAGGACAAGTTGTGTAGTATACCTAGGGAGGTAATATGGGGTACCTAGGGAGGTACCCAATGGGAATGTGGTTATGTATTATTAGTGGAATTCATTTAATATATGAGAATGTTCTCATTCAATGTAAGGTGGACTAGGTGCACTATATTAATAAAGGCCCACTATGGTAGTTAGATGTAATAAATGTGAGAAGGCTCTCTAGAAGGCTCCTTGGAGATAGAGAGAGATATACAAGGAAGTGTAAGAAATGTAATGAAAGGGAGTGGAGAATATTGTGAATGTATCAAGCATTTCTTGAGGAGTGTTATCCTTCCTTAAGGATTAATATGTGGTGTTACCCTACCTCAAGGGTTTCTCTATTTCTTGTGTCAGTGTTTCAGTGAATGGTTTCGCTTATGCTTGTTGATATTGTGGGTTTATTTTGAGATTTATATTTCAATCTATTCAAGTACTTAACAATTGGTATCAGAGCACTTTCCTTGGCCAAAGAAGGGGAGAATTGTTTGGCTCTTTTTTGCATATTTTTTCTAGGAAAAAATAGGGCGACGCACTTCAAGTTCAGATATGAAAATGTTTTAGAAGAATTTGGTCAAACAAATTGGATATTTGAATTACTCTCGAAAAATTACTCAATTTCAAAAAAACTATTAGCTAAAACGAAGTCCAGGAAGTAAAGTTATGAGCATTTTAAATTCAACAGTTTTTTAAGGTTTTTTCAGAAAAAAAGCCATGATTTTCTACAGTAAGTTGTTTTTAACCCTAGTTTTTGTTGAAGATTTATCCCAAGAAGTTTTTTACTGGAAAATATTATGGCCCTAATATTGAATAATTCATAAAATACTTGAAGTCATTTTCGAAAGAGAATTGGAAACAATGGGTATGGTGTAATGTAAGGGTGATGCGACCATTTGCTGGAATTCACATAGCTATAGCCAACTGATGGCACTTTCTGATGAAGAACTTAAAAAAATTCTTTTAGATAAATGGTCTCATGCTACTAAAGGGAGAAACAAGAGTTTATTTTTAGGTGGAAAATCTATATTACAGGTTCATGGTTGTATTCATAGAGAAAATACCATTGTTTCTATTAACCCTAGTTGCCAACAAAATTTTATCAATGTTCAATTGGTTAATAGATTGCTAATTCCTGCAAAGAATATCCAAAGCACACATGTTGAAGGTGAAAATATTAAAATTTTTAAATATTTGAAGCTCAGTATGGATAAATATGTGTTGCATTCATATTTTTATGCTATGGATATGGATGAGGTGGATATTTTTTTGGGATATCCTTGGATAGAATCAGTTGGTACCATTAATATTAATGCACAAAAGAAGTTTTTGAAGTTGTGGTACAAGTAAAAGAAAATCACATTGTAGGATGTGTCTCTTAATAAGAAATATGGTCCCATGGAGGCCAGCAAAGCAATTATTGTCGAGTCCAAAGTTGAATTGGAGGTAGAGTCTACAAAAGGAGATGAATAAAAACCACAAGAAGGACACAGTCATGAAGCTAAGGAGGTCATTGACTCAAAGGCACAATGTGTTGTAGATTTGAAGAAAAAATAAATTATTCCTACAATTGTTGTATATCATCATCCACATCATATAGAGAAACAATAGTCATAAAGACAAGGGTGTGAGATTCAACACATTTATGCACCACTAGGGCACCAGACAGGAAACTGATCAAGAAGTGCATGGAGGACTATCAAAACTACGAGAAGAGATCAGGCTACAAAAACAATCCCATGGAAACCCCGACATGATGTAGATAAAGATAAGGGTGGAAAGTCATGATGGATGGTCGTACTTGGTACCATTTGGCTACATTTTCTAGACGGTCATATTGTATGGTTTCTTCTCATGTTTCGAGGATGAAACATGTGGAGGGGGATGGAATGTAGTATACCTAGGGAGGTAATATGGGGTACCTAGGGAGGTACCCAATGGGAATGTGGTTATGTATTATTAGTGGAATTCATTTAATATATGAGAATTTGGTCATTCAATGTAAGGTGGACTAGGTCCACTATATTAATAAAGGCCCACTATGGTAGTTAGATGTAATAAATGTGAGAAGGCTCTCTAGAAGGTTCCTATGAGATAGAGAGAGCTACATAAATAAGTGTAAGCAATGTAATGAAAGGGAGTGAAGAATATTGTGAATGTATCAAGAATTTATTGAGGAGTGTTATCCTTCCTTAAGGACTAATATATGGTGTTACCTTACCTCAAGGGTTTCTCTATTTCTTATGTTCAGTGTTTCAGTGAATTCTTTGGCTTATTCTTGTTGATATTGTGGGTTTATTTTTAGATTTATCTTCAAATGTATTTAGGTACTTAACAAGTTGTAGGTACAAAGATTTGGGTCGTGTTCTCAATGGTTTTATTCTTCAAACATCCAGATGAGGTAAGCATCTAGCCTTGTCTTGTCAACATTTCATTTATATAGCATACTTGAGATTAGAGTTGGTTGTTAGGTATCGTCCTGTATGTTGTAGTTTTCCCCTAGCCATAGAGATATTTTCCTCGTAATGGAATTGGTGAATCCATTGGGGAGATCGCCTATTTTTGGGTATTGAGTTTTATATCCTTGATTTTCTCTCTGTTATCATGAGTTTCCTTGTCTCTTGTTGCTTGATGGCCTGGTTTTTTCCTTGCATCTAAGTTTCTTGTCTTAACCCTTTCCCTGGCAATGTTTTGGTTGGTATACATGTTTTTCCCTTGACAAATGCATACATATGCAAGTTGTCTGTGTTTAGGGAGTGTATATACACGTTTGTTCCCTAAACATTCACATACATCATCTCTTAAGTCTTGTTGGTTGAGTTTGGTGTTTGCTGGGTAAGTTTTAATGGTTGTTGAGTCTTCTTGGGTCCCTATTTTAATTGTTAAGTGCCTACAGAGTGATAAGAAGCCTTTTTATTGCTGAACAGTTGGGTGAACTCATTTATTATCATTTTTCTCATTTTTTCCCTTGTAAATTGGTCTGGGTAGTTTCTTCTTGGTGTCTTTCTTGGCTTGTCTCCTTTTTCTTGCAATAGGGTCTATCTGTGAGGTTGTTATTCAGTCCTTGCATTTTCTTTTTATTATATTGAAAATACAAAAATATTTGCTTACTTGCATTGTGCTTATGGAATTTGCACTTTTGATTACTTTTCATTGATTTTGACATATTTGGAAAGATTGCATTTTTAGAGATTACATTGTGGAAATTGCATTTGGAAGCATACCATCTCTTTGAAATTCAAGACTAGTACTTAGAAATGTTTTTGTATTTTCTTATTTTTATATGATGATTTGTAATACCATCAGTATCATGATCATGCCTATTGAGTAAGAAGAAGCCATTAAAATTAACGCTGAATAATTAAAATTTATTAGAAACAATTTTATTTTTCAGGGTACATAAACAAGTATAGGACCTAGGGCCTTGTAATAGGATTTGTAAGAAAACTTCTCCAAGGCTATAAAATTGAACTTATGTGTCTGACCAAGGAGTGGTGAAATCCATTGTATAATTGGTGTCCTCAAGAGGATCCTCTCACACTGGAGTTAAGAATGAGGTCATGAGAAGTTGGTTGTAGAGATAACCCTCTAATACCTTCCTAGCGTCAAAGATATTTCTGGGGTTCTATTCGTATCTGGGGGTCTTGCTAGTACCTTTACCTCCATGAGAGGCAGTGCTTTCGATATTTCAGGATTTTCTACCCTGCCCATATGGTGGACCAGAATTGTGATTGCTCGCTTGAGCATTAGTTATATCATGGGGAATTTAGTTTCTTGACATAGGTAGCCACATAGGTTACTTGTAGGGGATATTCTGCAAGTACCCTGATTCAAATAAGGGTCGGACATTACAGACTTTATGGAGGATTTCCTCTCTAGAGGGGTCTGACTGAATGCACTGTGAAGCCTATGAGGGTCTTTATATTGATTCTGACACATCCCCTATATTTTTGCAGAGTCTCATGCCCCTCTTGGGCAAGGAATACCTACTTTAGTTTGAGAGGTCCCTTTCAGCCATTATATCATGTTTGTGTGCATTGGCCTTTTTCTTTATTTTGGAGTGCTCTTTGATTATTAGTTGGCCTTAGGATTTTTTATTATATCACGAGTTTTGAGTCACCATGGAGCAAGACTAGCCACCTCACCAATATCTTCATCTGTTGACTTCTAAAAGGCATTTAATAAGCGTGGTACATATATCTCCACCTCTCATGCTCGTGATCAGCCTATTATGAGTATTGAATCATATATGAACTTCTTGGGAATTCCTTCTACTCCCCTATCCTATGTGATTAGAGGTGTCCCATCCACCCCCTTATCCACAATGGTGTGGGTGCCATAAGCTCCCTCATCTAGTGCTACCCAAACCGTGAGCTCTACTCTACCCATGGGAATGAATCCTTTTGGATTTATTTTTGGTATGTTGAATTGTGATTCCCAATCAATAAATTTGGCCTCTAATCCCTTTTCTTTTGGTATGCCCGACATGACGTTGCAACTCTCATCCTTCATTTCGATGGCTAATATGAATCCTAGTTTTGGGTTTGGGGAAACAACGCCTCCTTATGTTCCTTTATCATTTGGTGGAGGTCATATTCCTCAAGAGACTCCTATGGTTGGAGGATGGAATCCTCTCTCCTTTGGGCCTAATCCTAGCTTTAGTTTTCCAGTATGGAGTGATGAAATGAGTGGTCAGTTTACTTCATATATTACGTCTATCATTCCCTCTTCCTCCATGCCGATTCTGACGAACACTTTTATTATGGAGAGTCCCCCTCTATCCTATGGTGTTCCATCCAGAGGGAGTCAGTTTCATTGTATGGGAAACCCCCGACATGGATTTCCTTCATCTGGGGGAAACACATATAATACTTATCATGCCACTTTTGGGGGTATGGTTCCCTTACAACCTTTCATGAATCAGTTGGGAGGAGGATAATATCATACCAGACAGGGCCATGGTATATACCATAACCCTGGATGGTCTACAATATCTCAACCCCAATATTTCCCAATAGAATGGGCTCAGACGCCACAACCCTGTCTCCCTTTTCTGTTCATACTAAATCTACCATATTTATCAAAGTCAATGAATGACCTTGTGTGTCATGATCTGTCATGGCCCCCCATCCCCACCAAGATTCCTTTGGACATTCCAAAATTTGAAGGCAAGACCGGTGAGGACCTAGGTGATCATGTGACTATGTTTCATATTTGTTGCTCATATAACTACCTTAATGATGATTCTATTTGTTTGAGGATATTTCAATGCACCCTCACGGGGTTCACCACAAAGTGGTACATTGGTCTACCTGGGGGAATATATGGAAATTTCAATCAGAAGGTATTGATTTTTCTCAATCACTTCCATTTAGAGATTCGTTATGATGTCGGCCTAGAATGTTTTTCAACCCTCTGCCAAGATAAAGCCACACATATCTCTGATAATATCCAAGACTGGTGCAGAAGGAATAGGTTTATTAAAGCCTACATTCCTCCAGAGTTTCTATTGGAATGGTTCCTCAAGTCTTTGTTTCCTTATATGTTGAAGGATGTTTCTACATCCAGAGTGACCAATGAGGAAGAAGTTGTCTTCAAATCCCAACAATTGGACCTTATATATGCTCAATCTGGGATGCTTTATGAAATTCTCCCCAATGCACCATAATCAAACTATGATCCAAAAAAAAGGTCGGGGATCATGACGATGATATCATAGGCTACAAAAATGCTAAGACTATACACTTGGTAATGAACCAGTTGAAAGATTTATCTCTAAGCCAACTTGTAGCAGGACAAGCTTCGGCTTCATCCTCCACCAGCACCCAGTCAATGGATGTGCAATTTGTACATTCGTCATCAAACCTGAATGATAACCAGAAACCAGGAGGGAACAAGAAGAAAGGACGAGGTAATAATCATAAGGGTGGGAAAAATAATAATAATAAATCCAAGGATGGAAATAATAATGATAAATCGAATAATAATGTTGGTGAGGGAAAGAAATAAAAGTGGAATTTGAAGTTTCCCTGTCAACTTTGTAAACATGATCACCTTACCCACTTGTGCCCCAAAATCAAGGAAGCCTCAAGGCTCTTATTGTAGCCATCCACTGTGCTAAAAAACCTGTTCCCACATAATCCACAAATGGGCTCGGGAACCTCCAACAACGTAAATGCATCGAGTGGGATTCAAAACCCATCGAAACATGAAGGTGGCCATCTATGGGTCAATATGGTTAAGTCTCAGATTGATGTAGCCACTCGATCTTGCGATTACGGTTCTTCACAAAAAAAATTAGGTCTAGAGCCTCCTCATCCCCTGGAAACACCCTTGCAGATCAAAAAGTTGGAACCTCCACCTTGTATTCCAAAAGGAGTACTTAAGTGCTCTGCCCACAATCCTAATTTCAGTGCCACCAAAAACTATTCAATTGTCAAAGATTTGGTCCAAACCCCATGCACGATGTCGACTTTGGAGGTGCTCTATACGTGTCCCTCACAAAAGAATTCTTTTTTATCTATGTTAGGAGCTCTAGACTCATGTGGCTCAAAGGTTATCGAGTTTTATGTCACGAATGTTAAGCCTCGCTTACATTACCACGTCTAATTTCAAATCCATGTGGCGTACATTAAAATTACCATCAAATGTATTGTAATTGGTGAAGGTGGTGTGACATGCGTGATGTACCTAACCTATTGGAAAGACATTGTCTCTCTGCCCCTGTCTCAATCCATGACTATGTTGACCGCATTTGATGGGAATTAGTTCCGACCGCATGGGATCCTTCCCTCTTTCCCGGTCCAATTAGGTGGAAATATTGTGGAGGTCAACATATAGGTGTTTATTGCACCTCTCGACTACAATATAATACTAGGGTGTAATTGGACGTATTCCATGACAACCATTGTTTCATCAGTTTTTTGTGTCTTATGATTTCCTCGCGATGGGAAGATATTGACAATTGATCAGGTGTCCTTTTTGTATGTTAGTCCTAATGCATCGGTGGGACCTACGGTCCCTATTATTGATAATTCTCAGCAGGAAATTGATAATGTTGGTGTCGAGATGTATTCCTCCTTGATGGGTACTTTTTATTTCATGGCACAAATTCACGATATTCATACAATTTCTAGTGAGTCTTCATCATCAATGAGGTCCATTCCTTTCGGTACTTCATATTTCAATGACCCTTGGACCCTACCTTCCCAAACTATGCCATATGAAGGTCAGTTGCACATTGGGATGTCAATTCCTTTGTTAGCAGTAGAAGTTCTATGCCAGGATATTGTAGAAGAGACTGTTGACTCAGATCCTTCCTCCTTGTGGATGAACGAGGTGGATCTTTTTTTAGAGCCTATATGGTTCATTCAATCATATTGTTCACATGATTTCCTTGATGATACTTTACCTTCAGATGAGGCCATTTTAGAGGACATTTTTTATCCTAATAGGCCTTGGGATGATATACATCATCGATCCTATTTTCTCCCAGAACTTGTTAGGCTTGAATAGGATGACTTTAGATCTACCTTGAGTGAGACGGTCGATCATGCCATGGTTCTGTTAGATACACATGGTATTTATGCCAAAGGAAACATGGTGAATACTTCTCCTACCATTTTGATCGACATCTCTTGAAATTTTGTTAAAATTGAGAACGTATATGTCAGTGCGGATTTCTTGCCTAAAGAAATTCACATCTACACCAATATCTTCAAAGAATCTTGATATGTATTCACTTGTTCATATGAAGAGATGCCAAGGATCGAACCTAGCATTTTCAAACATGATAATAAAATTTATCTGAATGCTAAACCTGTTCGGAAATTTCTTAGAGCTGTAAATCCTAGGAAGGCCCCTACTAATAAGGAAGAAGTAGAGAAGCTACTCAATGTTGGTTTCCTCTACCCGGTTCCCTTGACCGAATGGGTGTCCAATCCCATTCTCGTAGATAAAAAACAAGGAACCATCCACTTGTGTATGGATTTTAGGGACCTGAACAAGGCCTATCCTAAAGATAACTTCCCCACTCCTTTTACTAACCATATTCTTGACGAGTGTATAGGAAGCAGAGTCTTTTCCTTTATGGATGAATTTTTGAGGTTATAATCAAATTCATATCAAACACAAGGATCAACACACGACAATGTTTATTTTTCCTTGGGGTACCTTTGCATACCGTAAAATTCCTTTTGATCTTAAAAACAGTTGAGCGACCTTCTAACATGCCATGACCTTTTCATTTAAGGATCTTAAGCATATCGTCGAAGCTTACCTAAATTATATTTCTACTCACTCTCGCAAGAGGGTAGATCACTCAACTCACCTTCGACTAGTATTTGAGATATGTTGTTATTATTGCATTCAGTTGAACCCTCACAAGTGCATCTTTTGCGTTAGATATGGTCATTTTTTAGGATTCATGGGCATGGGATCATGGTGGATCCTATGAAGGTTGAGGCAATACTTCAGTTTCCTCCCACTTACAACATTCGACAATTTCAAGGTTTGAAGGGAAAGGCTAACTTCTTGTGTCGTTTCATAGTGAACTATGCCAATTTGACTAAGGGATTCATGTGTATTTTGAAGGACACTTCATTCATATGGGATACGTGAGTCCATGAATTCTTTGATTCTCTTAAGAAAGCCTTAGTATCAGTGCATTTGTTGAAGCCCCCAGACTACAATAGAGAATTTTTTCTTTATATCACCATGTCTAAAGGGACGGTTGGTATGGTACTGATTCATGAGGACAATGAGCTCCACGAAAACATGTTATACTATCTCAGTCCAAACCTAGTTGGTCCTGAACTTAAATACTCTTACATAGAGAAGTTGGCCTTGGTTGTTGTACATGTGGTTCAGATATTATGACATTATATCTTACTCTGCAAAACTACCATGGTCGCGGATATCAATCCATTTCAATATGTCAATACTAGGCTGTTGATGGGTCTTAAATCCCTTGGATCAACAATAGGAACCAAACCCACCACCAAGGCCCAATTAGACTCTGTAGTGTTTAAGACTAAATGGTTGATTTATCGATGGGCTTTATGTTTTCTTGTGAAGGATCTTCCTTCAGTTAAGACGGTTCTTTTTCTATACTTCTCTTGGGTGGGGTTGGTATGAGAGATGCAAGCCAGTATAAACCAACTTGAAAAATAATAGGACAGAGTTTTAACTATTGGGAAAAGGTCAAGCTTGGGATAACCCACTACTCAAACATGCAGACAAGGATTCTATGCCAAAGGGCCTAGTACTAATACATTAACCAAATGAGAATCCAATCATTATCTGAGAAGACTAATTAACATGAATAAAACACATATGTAATCAAGATCACGGTAAGAGAAATAATTCATCTACCATAACATTCATCACATAAAAACACAACAATTTTATCTTCATCATTAAAGAAAATAACATCAAAACATTGCACCGGATAACTTGACAACATAATTAATTGTACTTACTCATTTACTGCATCATTCTTGGAATAGGATAGGAAGTAATTCTTCTCCAACTCCAATCACATACATCTGATGAAAATAGCTTGTCTTTGGTCCATAAGTACTTCTCAGTTTATATCATTCTCAAAATAGTTATCAACAACCAAAAAGAAAAAGTTCTTACAACAACCTTCAACCCCTGACTAATTGGTCGATGTCCTTATTTATAATATAAAATTCAACCAAAATTAATGACTAAGTACAGTTTGAACCAAAAAAAAATCGCCACGTGGTGTTATCATCTAACAGTTTCTTCAACAGTCCACCCGAGATGTTTTTAGAAAAGGGTGACTCCTTTCATATTCAGACCAGCTGATAAATAGTTCTTCATAAGTGTTGGCCCATGTAAATCTGTGTTGTTCCATTGGAGCCGCATATATCCCCCTGATGTCTGTTGCATGCACCCGATACTTTGTTATACTGAAGTTCAATTGCTAAAGCATGGTTCGAGCTCTGATTGGATGTTCTGTGAACTATTGTACTTGCCCTGGCCTTACATCGGTTATATTTGAGAACTCTTAGGTCCAAAGTGAGTCCTGTTCAGCATTAAACTTGACCACTTCTCTTAGGTCGATAAACTTATCGGGGGTTCCGAACTCGGGTAACCCGATGTACTTCATTATTTTATTGATTTTATCCCAGTGCTTCTGGCATCTGGTCCATTGTCCTTAGATTTATTTATGTGGGTCTTGAGACATTTTAGCCCAGTATTTGGTTGATCACTTCATGTGGTTGAGACTGCTTTTACCCACAAGCTGAGTGCCATGTTCTTCCTTCTCACGGCCCCGCTGGACTACCTCAATGTACTCGATCCTTTCTACCTCCTAATGCTCTTTCTCATACCATCGCTCCATATCCTTACATGTCGCAAATGCCATGAGAGTGTCCTCCTAGAATTCGTCTACATTCAAGATTAACATGTGCCTCTCCTTCTTGAACTCATTGTAAACTCTACCGAATGCATCTTTCATATACACAACGGTCTGTGTAGAGCCCTTATAGCATTTGGTAATATGGCGCAGGTGTTTGAGCTCCTTTAGGGTGTCGACCAATTCCTTTTCATCCCTCCTGGATCTATCTTGGGCGACATCTAAGAGGGATTTTCCTATGCCGATTAGTTCAGATGCATGGGCGTCTGTAGTGTTGATTAAGTTCTCCTCTGTGGTAATCAAGATGGATTGATCCAAAGTGATCCTTCGCTTCTTTGCAGTCCTTTGAACGATGGCCTTCCTCTTTTGATCATAGGAGATCACATAGATGTCTGCTACCTCGTCTACCGGCTCTAGTAATTGTTGATCACCCCATGTGAGGTTGTCTCCCATGCTACCCGCAGTGTATATATGTTCAAGAGTGGGCTCTCGAACCTCATCATTTTGTCTTGTGGGTCTGACCTCTATTGTTCGCTCGTCGGGGATTTGGATATTGGGTGAAATAGATATGTCGGGTACATATTTGTTTATTACTTGTTCATTGGCTGTAGAAGTGACAATTTCCTTTTGTGACAATCCTTTCTCAGTATCCTCCAGTTCGGGTTGATCATTCAGATTTGCTTTGGTTTCCGACTCCTCGGGTTCTTTTGTGTTGAGGCCGCCTTTGGATTTTGTTTCCTGTTGTCAAACATGCTTGTCTTGAACCTCGGGCTCAGGGGAAGGGGTTTTCTTGGGACCTTCTTCCTCTTGGACCTAAACTGGGGTGTCGCGAGCGGGCTCCAAAATCTCATCGTTATTGTATATATGTATAAATGTATAAGTGTGCTCAAGGGATTGGGCTCTTGTGTTTCTATCGACGCCCAACCTGTCTCTGGTTGAGCTTCCCCTCCTTCCAAGGGATTGATCGACGATGTTGTAGATTCAGGGTTGCCTAACCCATTGGTGTTATCGAGAACTATGGAACCATGATCGATTGACTCTGTCGAGACTCTTTGGATGGTAGTTGAAATCACATGTCTTATGATAAGGTATGGGTCATCTTGCATTCGCTTCATTAGTAGTTGAGTTTTTTGGTATAAAAGTGTGCCCCTCTCTTATGTATTTTGATCTTCAGGGAGATCCCTGATTTGTGTCAGGGATTCCTTATGAGCTCTCGCAGCCTCAATTTCTTCTTGGGGATCACTTATTCCTTCCTCCAATTTCTCCTACTAGGTGTTGGCCAATTTCCTTAACTTCCTGCTCTAAATACATTGCCTGCTCTTCGTAGTTCATAGATTTAAACCTGGTTCCTCGAGGATCAAACTTCCTAGTTGTCACCTCATCCCAGTCTTGAGCATTTTCAGTGAAAATTTCATCTTCGAACCATTCATGGGCATAAGGCCAACAAGATGATACCAATGACACATGTTGTAGAACTAGGCCCTTGGGATCATGTTTGCAGAATCGACCATTTTGGAGCTGAAATTATAATTGACCTAGCCCAAGTTGCTTAGCATGCGTGGTGTCTTTGACCATGCAGAAGCCAATATGAAACCCATATGGTATGAAATCCCTCTTCTTGTATTTTACTAAAGTTGTGTTGTATCCTTGCAGGATGGTTTGATAACAAATTTCCCCTAACACTATCTGGACAGGAACATAAATGGGTAATAAGTGGGGTGCCCCCGTGGCGCCGAAAATCTTGATGTAGGTTTCTCTTTCATCTAAATACCAGTGACCAATTTTGGCTATAACCTTCTTTGCTTCATCTGATAGCCTAGGGAATTATTTCGTAAAGAGAAAAAAGTAAATGCGTGCAATAAACTGATCACAGATAACAACATAGGATTTCTTATACCTATTTTCCCATAAGATGTTGAAGTATACATGGAATGTGATCTCCAAAGAGTGCCAATTCAGGTTCATCCAAAAGAAATCGTTCTTGGGGTAGATGGCATCTAGTAGATACGAGGCCATGTAGAAGGTAGGGGTATCTCCCTCCTTCGACACCTGAGCCTGTCTTATGCAGGAAAGCCAGAGGCATCCAAGCTTCTGAAAATCGGGAGCAGTCCTTTTCCCCAGGTAACCTGCAGAGTAGAGCCATGAGATATATGTATGGTTCCCTAATATTGGTTGTTGGGTACCAACCAACAATCCGGTTCATGAATTTTTTGTCTTCCCTCCACCAAGACGCCATGATTTTGCTGGTATAGTGTGACGCATAGAAACCCATGATGAAATTAGTGCTCAATTTTATCTTAGAGTCCTTGAGCTTGTAGTAACTTTGAACTTCTGATGGCAGGAAAACCCTAACGCATTCACCATTATCATCAATAATAATACATTTTTGTGCATCAACGTGGTCAATAAGCCACTTCAGAAGCTCAACGCAAGGAAAGACCAGAGACCGGCTTGCCACCATGTGCAAATAATCCCTACGAATATTTGGGAGGACATCGTCATCGAGCTTCCTTGTCTCAGGGTCGTTGTGCCGGGTATAATCGAGGGGTTGTTCCCTCTTGATTTTCTTGAACACGTCTTCCCAGTGAGGAAAAGATGTCTTGGATCCAATACTCACCTCTATATCTATGAACACTGGGGGCTGGACAAAGGGCTCCTTGGTGATCGTCTTAATGAAAAACACCGGCTTGGGAGGGAACTCTAATTGTCTTGCAACTACTGAGGAGGAGCCCTTTCCTACTTCTGATTCTTGTAGCTTTGGTGCTCTTGGCGATTTCCTGGTGGAAGGATTCTTCAGAGGCATTGTCCCTGTAATGATTGCTAAGATAATTGTTTAATACTCACCAGACTTTGGACGCTTCCTCCAGACTGTTAGATTTTCTCTTCTGTTTTTTCTGAATATCTTGCTGCGCAAAATGGGATCACACACAATGGATCGAAAAGGATATAATTGGGGAGATACTATCACTCATATCAATTAGTTAATATGTGTAATGAATGAATATTCAAAATAAACCACTATCAGATTTCTGTGGATAAATATTGACTGGATGACGGCGGAGGCGCGGATGGAGATGCATTGTATCGGCGAGTTTAACGGTTCTTTTTTATTCGCGCATGACTCAATAACTAATGTGCGATCCACGAATTAACTAATAACTGTAAGTGCAATGTACCTAAAACATTCAGGGGTTAACACGTCTCGTCACGTCACATCACTCGGTGAATGGATCAGGGGTCAGCTAGTATCTATGTGTACTCCCAATACTATCCTTTTGATAAAAATTCTGACACAGATGATATCCGGGATTGGTGATTGGGAGAAAGTTTAGGTGCGCAGTCTATCAACGGTCATAAACTTTCATCTTCGGAAACGTTTCGGGAGTCGGCGGTCGGCGAATTGATTACTCTATTTGCGTGGAACTTACTATTATACTTATCCATCGAAGCTGAATGAATCGGTCTTCAGAAAATTCCCTACCGCGGCTTATTCGCATAAAGAAAATATTTCATCGACCGACGCCGATGAAGGTCGGCACTCAACTAGTTTTGACTTCTCAAATGATTTAGCCATATTTAAATTTCACTGATGCCGAGCTTTGAGTAGTTTTTAAATCCCTTTTAAATTTAAGATGACTCTTTGTTGTATGATTAAGAAAACTTTACTTAATTCAAACATGAAAGACCTAAGATAAGCGAAAGTATCATTTTCATACCGAAGCGAAAACAGTCAAAATGTAAAATATCCGGTGGTACCCAAAAGGAAATGGTCATAGACCTTTTAGGGTGTGTTGAGTGCTCAACAGATGTTGATTCACTGGGCAAACATAGAATCTATGGTTCCCCTTTGTTTCCCTTAGGGTAATAATTCTATGCAGAATGTTGGCCCTGACCAAGTTTTGAGGAATACTTGGTCATATTTGACCGTTTTTGGGACTTCGACAACTTGTCAAAGATGGAGTGCAACGCGAAGTGGAAATCGTGGAAGCTAGACTGCTTTTTGGGTCCTTTTTGGGTTTTTGGGGATAATGTAATGGGAAAGGGATGTCGGCCCGTGGGTTTACCCATGCTTAGGCCCACTTTTGTATGTATAAATAAATATGAAGTACATGTGAAGTACATGTGATTTCTTAGTGAAATTGGTAGTGCATCTATGTGATGTTGAATAAGTGCTTTGTGCGAACTGTGTAAGGCTTGCAAGGCTAAGTGCAAGTCCTTGTGAGATACTGTAGAAGGATTTGTGATGTAGTGCAAGGAAGAAGTATCTAGCGAGCTGCACAGATATTTTTTCCTATGCGAAGAGGGATTTGATGGCTTTGTGTTGTCACCTGATTAACTAAAGCTAATAAAGAAGAAGACTTTGTGGACGTAGCCCCAGGTGGGGGTGAACCACGATAAATCTGTGTGTTGTGCTTTGGGCCTCAACCTGATGTGTTTTTCTCTTCCTTCACTAAGTGCTTTGATGTGTTTAGACAAATCTGTTTATGCTTTGTGCTTCTGAGATACAAATGAATGTTAGATATGGTATGTAATATGCTTAGTGCTTTATCTACCAAATCTAATCTATCTTGTTGTGGTTAAGTGCTGAATTATCTTATATCTAAGTACATACTGCGATGCTTTGTGCTATCTGCGAAGTGTCATAAGGGTTGAATATTGATGAATAATCTATGCTAGGTAATTGCTAAGTGTTATAATCACAGATCTGTGTCCCAACTAAGGTTGCAGACACCTGATTCTTGCAACCACCCCTGCTTCTACCTCGGGTGAGACTTCATCTGTTTCGCAGGTGTTGCCAAAAGGGCTGGTAGTTAAGGTTTTGTTGGTGCGTTGTTGTAGCATTGAACCCTGGGTCTTCCCCTTTGCCAACAAATGGTTCCGTTGCCAGGACCTGAAACTTTGATTGCTGGGAACTAAGAAGGACAAGATTTGTGCAAAGATTCATCCTGAAATTGTGAAAGCTCTGTGCGCAGATCTATGCCCTAGTGCATAGTGATCCACTTGATCTGAAAATATCTGTGTTGAATAAGGAAGGAAAAATATGAAGGAGAGAAGGTAGATCTGCAAGAAAAGAGGTTGATACTGAAGAAAAGAGGTGAGATCTGTAAGATCTTTTCTCTAATAAAGGTAAGAATAGTTAAAAGTTCTTAGATATGGAAGCTTTGTGCCTTGTATAAGTAAAATAAGTGAAATTTTTTGTTTATAAAGTATGGATTTAGGTATGCTTGATAGATTTTGTCCTAGCTTGAAAACTAGGGCATTGTTAGATGAAAGAACGTTTGATATGAATAGATTTGATAAGAATAATGAAAGATATGTTATACCTATGCATAGAAAGAAGTTTTGGACTAACCAATGGATGCAGGATCATAGAAAGAAATTTTTGCAGGCTAGCCATTATGACCCTAGCAAGAAGTACAAGAAAAGTTGGGGATCATTGAAGATAAAGAGAGGATTAACTCTTTGTTACAATTGTAGAAGACCAGGACATCTTGCTTAGGAATGCCCTAGGAGAAACCCTAGTTGCCTCTATTGTTAGGATATGGAACATGAAGTACTAGATTTCCCTATAATGATTGCTAGACTTGAAAAGATGAATATGGAGAAAGAAAACTCTGAAGGAGATCAAGAGAATAATATTATAGAAGAACCCCAGAAAGAATCAGATATTATGTTACTAAAAATGAAAGAAACCCTAAATGAAAATAAGATGCCAGTTTGTCAGAGATCTTCAAAGAAAAGGAGAAAATTGAAGTAAGAATAGGAGACTTCGACATTGACTGTGCTCTGGATGAGGGAACACAGATGAACATTATGATAGAAAGTACTTGGGAAACCCTAGGAAGGCCTGCTATGGTTCCTTCACTAGGAAAAATAGGGTTGTTTTAAGGAAAAATGGTAACCCTATGTGGCAGGATTACCCAGATAGCTATGAGTACCCATGGAGTTTCGACAGAGGAAGAATTTGAAGTTATTAAATTTATTGAGGACCATGCCCCATTTCCATCTTATTGAGGAGTATCATCAACTGTGAAATTTTGAAGATCATTGTTGCATGAGGACATGCAATGACTTAAGCATGGGGGAATGTTGAGTCTCGGTTTTGACACTTCTAATGCCCTATATTACCCTCTATCTGAGCCTATTATACCTATGCTATGTGTATCTAATTGATTGTTTCCTCCATAAATACACTTGATGACCTTGTTCATGTGCATAAGAGGTAACTTATGATTAAGGCATGTTTTGTTTAATTTTCTTGAGTTAATTCGAGTAAATGTTTGATTGTGTATGATCCTAATCATTTGAATCTTAAACATCATTGATCCAGTACTGCATGGGTTTCTAATCTGGTACCAACACCTATTCTGTGCTAATCCGGTACTCATGGCTATGACTATGCTAATCTGATACTCAAACCCTATCTACAGGATTCTGGTACCAACATTATGGTACTGGATTTTCACATTGATTTACGGGCCTATAACGATAAATATAAACATTTGGGTACATGGGTTTTGTCCAGAGAGTTGTTTTCATGTGGAATCATGTTTCATAATTCACACATGTCTCACGTGTGGACCTCCATCTCAGGGGGAACGATTCAGCCTAAAATTGTCAAATATTTCTAAACTTCCATATTGTGCCTTGATTTTCGTGCAGCTGGAAGAATACCTTACAAAACCATCCAATGGGTTTTTAGAAAATATATCTAGATACAAAACCCATAAATAGTTTCTCATAATTCATAACATATAGATATATATCAAAGGATCCTTAACCTGAATTTGTGATATTTGGTGAAAAACCCAAATTTTGTGCATAAACAGTTTGAACGAATACTGAGTTGGGGGATTTGTTCTGATCCATCCCCATTGAATTTACTTGTATAAATATGAATGAAGGAGTACTGAGAGGGGAGGAATTTTTATGCAATACTACTGGTTCTTGAAGGAAGGGAATTCCATATTGTTATGTTGATGTATTGGCTTGTGAACATATAGTTTCTATAAGTCTTTTTGTTGGAAAGTAATATGAATTATAGTTGTTGATCTTGTGCATTTTTGGAACCTACTATCCTGTGAGTTTTTCTAGCTTCCATGTTGGAATCGGTAAGGGCCCACCGTTCTAACGTGGTAAGCTTGTTGTAAAATATAGCTTAGTTTTTATTCTTGTACATGTTTGTTTTAGTCCTATACCTATGTAATGCTTGTTGTTGGCATGATTTCTTATCTAAATTAGAAATATTATGAATGTAAGTGGCGAAGTGTGAGTAGTGTTCAGTGTGTTATTGCTGGTATAACAAATCTGGTGCACCATAGTTTTAGGAATTTTATTTAGCTTGTTGTCAGAAATATGCATGATAGGATAGGTTTAAAAAATCTTTGAAGTGTGATTATTTACATTTATAAATCTGAGTTAATTTTCAGAATTTTTTGAGAGTTGTAACATGTTTTAGTCAAGGAGCCATTTGAGAATTCCATCTCTTGTATTACATGAACCAGTAAATGGATTATGCTCTTGGTATATAAGCTAGACAATGTTTTTTCAAGGCTGCAAGATTTGTTTCAGTGTGAGGAATTAGATATGGATTTCTTGCAAGTTATTATTGAATTAAGTTGTTACAGAAAATGAGATTAGATCTCCATCTCTCACCCTGCATGCACCTACAATGGAGTGTCTTCCTCTACCTGTTATTTCTTCTAAAATTGCTTGATGCTTTCTTTTGAGAATATGCAGCATGTTAATTGTTCTTAGTTTTGCTGTTCTAGGAGATAGAATCAAAGTTCATATTTTCCTTTCATGAGCCATCAATGAACAAGTCCATCACCTAAGCAAGAACTTTAGATCATATGCATGTTTATGAGTTTTTCTTTCTAATTTTTGAATTGCGTGAAGAGTGTTATCTTTGAAGTGTGAAAACAAAGTGTTATGTTTCTTGATTGAGCTATATTCATCAGACATAGGAATCTATCTTTTATTGGCACATATAGTGCATCAACTCTACTGATTACTAATCCCGGTTGATAATTTATGTTTGGTAATACATTATGCAAATAATTGCACCAACAAGGCTTATAGATCCAGGCTAATCTTAGGGATATATTTTAGTTACTATCATCTCTAGAGCGGATATATTTGATTTGGGGTGCGTCATTCTCTTGCAATGTTGTATTTGCCTCATGATGCAAGCCAACATATTATGGGGCTATAGGCTATGGTTCTTTTGTAACTTCCTCTGAGGTCAAGGATGACTCTTCTTCCTCAGTGGTGACATCTACTCTTACTCCCTCATCTAATTCCATTGAACATTATCCTTCTCGTCTGCTACCTTTGGATCTTTCACCTATTGTACTAACTCTCGCTTGCAATCATTGACTGTCTAGTCTTCCATGTGTCTTGAACTTCAACAACTCTTGTAGTTTCTCTATATCACCACCATCTCTTCTAATCCTCTTCTACAATTGATCATTCTACCTCATCATTTTATTCATATTCTTATTCCACCATTATTCAATGATAGTATCCCTCCTTAGAGCTCGTTCATCTCTTTCACGTTTCTTCTATCATCACCCCCATATCTCAAAGAAAAATTCTCATTATTTTAACTCATGAACCCTCCCATAAACCACCTTCTCCCAAGTGTATGGGTTTATGCTTCCATATCAATCGAAGGAATAGGAAACATTCCTTCTTCAAGTAATAAAACCTTAAACCATAGATGGATTTCTCACAATAGTCTTCCTCTGGCTCCTTCTCTGAATACAACTTCTTCTTTCGAAAAAGTTGGATGATTCTATGTAGTGAAATCAATAATGTAACTCTCCAAAGTGGTCTATAACTAGAAGTCCAAAGCTCACGATATATGATGATCTAATTGATGAAGAGATGTTAGACCTTCAAAAGTCTAGTTATATCTCATTTTGACCTGATCTTTGTATTCTGGGGCTTCTTGTTGTCGATCTAACCACTGGAATAACTCTTTAGGGAACATAACCCAAAATATATCGTATTGATCACTAGAAGGATATGAATAGAAAAAGGTACCTTTTACAACTCTAAAAATCGTGTGCCACAACTTGGCCTCTTACCTTATGAACACATCACACTTACTTTCCCACTAGTTTTCAACTTCATACTTGTAGATCTGATGAGGAATCCAATAAAAACTCACTTTAAAGATCGGTCTTGGAAATGGAACCTTTTGTTGGTGAAAAATCAAGATAAGGTTTATCGGAAGTTACCAACAAAAGGCACCTCTATAGTCTAGGAACACTGGCATATTCAACCTTTCACAAGGGAAGGATATCTCACCCAAAGAGTAGTTGAAACTTGTTTGATGAAGTGTATTAAAGAGAATGCAACAACAGATCTATATCTACACTAATAACATCCATATATTAACCATTAAAAAACAACAATAATAAGACATTATATAGATACAGAGAAGAAAACATGCAACATAAAGACAAATCCATTCGCAACATGATAGATAAGCATAAAACAAATTTTATCTCCAAATATCTTCATTATATTAGCAACATCAATATCCAAAATCTTCATATAGTAAATACATCCTCTTACAAAAAAATATCTAACCCCTTATACCCATTACAAAATTAGAGCTTGTTGCAAATACAACAAGACTACCAGACAATTAAAATGTTGATAGTAACCAAATCAACCTATTATCATATTAACCCATTAAAAACTTAACCCCTTCCTTGTTACATTTCTTTCTTATTTATACTTTTCATATCTCAATTCCACTCTTTTCTGATTTCTTTATTCCATCTTCCTCCCATAGTATTGTGTTTTCCACCATCTTAAAGCTAGTGTGTGATGATTTTGACCTTTTCTTCTACTTTTAGATTTTCGGTTGGCCCACATCTTGTTTGACTCTTTTAATTTATTTTATTCTTCCGATTGTTGTGTCTTGTTTCAATTTTTCCACTGCTTATTTTATCCTTATCCTCTTTTCGAAATTGAAGGGGAAAATAGGTAGGATAGTAACATGACATATTGCTTCTTCATCGACTAGATACTTCCCCCCATCCACAAGTACCCACCATGTAGGTGGGTTGATTAAAATATGGACGTCGAGGGTAATGATCCCACTATGCCCAAAATGAGTTAAGTCAATCAAAGGGAGAATGCAAGCTTGTCTAAGGGTTTGGGCCCATTGTTGGGTGAGTAATAATGGATTAGCGTTCATTCTTAAAACAATAGGGGAATAATTGTGGAAGGCCACGGTGGGGAACTTCTCGGGGTCACGAACATTGTAATTGATGAATTGGACATCCTACACTTTCCCCATCCAAGAACCTATGAAACTCACATGTCGAGGGAATGTCGGTTCTGCTTCCTTCCGGTCCTCAACCACCCTGGATCGATTCTAGACATGTGGTCTACTAGATGAAGCCATGGGAGTTATTTTAGCAGGGTTCGATGAAAGTTATGGCTACGTAAAGAGGTTGATATTTTCATTCACAATTAGTTCTACTATGCAGACCTTTTGACTAAGATTGTGGACACTTTTATATATTGAGAAACATTTATACTGAGTTGGATAGCATTAATTCAGAGAATGGGAAGTTACCAAACAGGTACTACGAGATAACTAGGAGGTGTGTGAGGAGTAACCATTGTTGTATTCTAGTTCATCCAAATGTATCCTGTCCTAGCAATCCCATCAAAATATAAATGATTGGACATTGCATGAGATTCTACCACCAATGTTCATGATCTAGGAAAAAAATCACTCCTTGTGTATTAAATGGACTGTGATGACCAATTTTACCACCAAACATGTGGAAACTTTGGGAAGGTTGCAACATTTACTGCTAAGGGAATTGTTAATGATCTGTTGGTCAGGGGCAATATAACAAACACGTCACTATATTAATTTGTGAGAGTACTAGGACCACGAGGCTTAATGTGTGACAAGGACATCTCTATACATGCACATATGTGATCCTTCAGGGGCATCTCGCATGTTTCCTACGCCCCCTGTCATAGGTGCATATTGTTTACTTAAGCTCAATGGCCCTTGGTAGGCCGTAACGCCTCTTCATTTGTATCCATCCTACCGATTTAATCCATTTATTATCCATTATTGTGTCATTCTTATGGGCGTCATATTTTTTCTCAATGGGGTTAGTTGTGACAAGACAAGTCGATGGTCTTTTTTCTACCACATACTTTGTAGTTGAATCCATTTATTTTGCATTCAACTTTTTGTTATGTGTTGCAGAAGTCCTAGGTTCCAAGAGAACAACCTTCTTTCAAATCCTCTTGAAAGGGCCCTATAAGTCTATGTTTTGTGACTAATGTCGAGGTGTCTCCATCCATTTCCATTCAGAAGAACACCTGTATCAATGAATATCTATATCAATTATGAACCTTTCCTGCATGAATTCCTTGAAATATTCCCATTCACGATAAATTTCCCGATGCGCATCCCACCATCACACAAGAATTCATATGATTACTTTACCAAGAGAGTGATCCCTATGAATATAGTGAATGCAATGTATCCATGCAATAAATCTTTCCTCCAATCTTTATCTATTGTACTGATAGGATCCAACATATTCTACATGCTCCTCGACAAAGATATTCACACACATTGTAGCATCCACAACAACCAATTGGACTATTCCAACCAAAAATGAAAACTTTGATACCAAATTAAAACATACAAATACTCTGCAAATACATAGATTCATACATAATAATAATATAAATACACATGCAACATATACAGGAAAAACCCATAAAAAAAATACATAAATAATAATGTAACACATAATTTAACACACAATTGACACTTATCTTTGATAAAAATATAACCAACTGTGTGAAAAACTTCCACATTCCTTCGATCCTTATACCACACTGCTCACAACTCTCATCAGTAGGTTATCCCTGAGATGGGGCTAAACTCCACCCGAGTAAAGGAATTCCTAACCATGTTGATGTATCTTAGACAATAGGAAAACTTAGTCACAGGTGCCAACTCAAGCTAACAACCTATAGTCCCTCATTCCCCACATGCTTTTCCCACCCTAAGAAATTTCCCCTTCTCTTCTCAAGATTCCCTTGGCTTCCCCACTTCCTTTCTAGGGATTCAACAACATGCCCAACATGAAGTCTCATATATTTGTAGCTGCAGTTTGGCACCTTCGGGAAATCAATTCCTAATAATTCTCTCACCTAAAGAGACTTTCTCATGGGCCTAAGAACCCACCTCTTCGATATCCCTATAGGTCTGACAACCCACTTCTTCAGTCTAACTCCCAGCTAACTAGGGTACAAATACAATGACAATAGCATGAAGGTACGAAGGACAATTGAATTAGTGAGTGAATGATATAAAAATGAACAAATTCCAAACTATATGTATGCATGTTCCCAACTCGACACTTGTCATGTTATTAACTACCTTTGTTACAAAAATAGGATCATGGAGCAATACAATAAAACAAATGAGAAAATAAAACAAAAAAGATACACAATACAATAGAGACACATATGTATGTGGTTCACCCAGTGTGGGATACATCCACCAGAGAAATTTCTAGGTCCTTCCTTTATTATTATCCAACAAATGAAGGGAGACAACCTACAACACACTGGTTGTAACTTCCTCTTCTTTATCTCACAATCTCCTGACTTAGAATACAATATTCTCAATGACACATAGCCGCAATACATTTCCCTCATAAAATAGGGTTTCCTTCTAGGGAAAAAAATCCTAACATAACTTCTACTGTCAGATCTGTGACCTTATAATGAACGGTCCATATTTACTATGAAATTACAATATACATTTACAAGGCAATTTTCCTTCATGAAATTCTACCCTGAACCCCCACTGGGGGCCCACCTAAGCCCGAACACCACAAGAGGGGTAACCCCCCCTGCACTCCCCCATGTGGAGGAGTGTACATTCTTCTGGGGTGTAAATTCTTCATGGGGTATAAACACGGCTGAAAAAAAGACCTCTGAACAAGGAAGATAATCCAACAATATCCCACTTGGAGACTGATATCAACAAATCCACCATTGTTGTATATGTTGGACTATGATCCTTCTTGGATTTGACAAATTTCTCATCTTCACCTTCATGCTTGAAGACCAATTGAAACTGAGCAGGAACTCAGTTTCTTCCTGGTTACTCCCTTTCTTAACATGTCAGCGGGACTCTATCTAGTGTGTATCTTTTCCAACTTCAAATGTCCATCTTCCATGATAGATCATATGAAATGGTACATGATTTTCATATGCTTAGTATTCGAATGGAAGGATGAATTATTTTCAATATCAATGGAACTCTCATTGTCACAGTACAACCTTCTATTCTCCTACTTCTTTCCCAATTCCTCCATAAACCTATGTAACCAAATCATTTTTTTACTAACTTCTGTAGCAACAACATACTTTTCTTTTGTTATTGAAAGTGCATCAACCTTTTGCAATTTCAAAATCCAGCTTACTGATGCTCTACCTATAGTAAAAACATACCATGTGGTTCTCCTCTTGCTATCTTTATCACCTACCATATATGAATCAACATTTCCATGTAGAACAATGTCTGAACCTTCAAAACATAATGCATGAGTAGCAGTACCTCTCAAATAATTGAAAATCCACTTTACTTCCTCCCAATGTTCTTTACCTGGATTGTTCATATACCTACTCACAACTCCCACTGCATGTACAATATCTGGTCCTATGCAAACTATCGCATACATGAAGCTGGCAATTGCTAATGAATAAGGGACCCTGGACATGTATTCTATATCCTCCTATGTCTTGGGACACATTTCCTTAGTTAATTTAAAATGGCTAGCCAAAGGTGTACTAACTGGTTTTGCATTCTTCATTCTAAATCTCTCCAACTCCTTTTCTATGTACTCACCCTGAGACAATTTCAAATTGTGATTTTTCCTGTCTCTTGGTATTCTGATACCAAGGATTTTATTTGCAACACCCAAATCCTTCATCGCAAATGACTTAGATAATTTATTCTTGAGAACATTTATATACTACATATTAGACCTTGGAACATGCATGTCATCTACATACAATAGCAAGACAATATAGCTTCCTTTTTCTATCCTTTAAAAATAAACACAGTGATCAAAACAACCTCTAATATAACCTTGTTCTGTCATAAACTTGACAAACTTCAAATACCACTACCTTATAGATTGCTTTAGGCCATACAATCTCTTCTTCAACATGCATACCAAATTCTCCTTACCTTTGACCTCATACCCCTATGATTGCTGCATATATATCTCTTCCTCCAAATTCCCAGGGAGAAAAGATGTTTTTACATCTAACTGTTCAAGATGAAAATCTTCTATTGCCACAAGACATAAAATGGTCCTAATTGAATTCATTTTAATAACATGAGAAAATATTTCATCAAAATATATACCTTTCTTTTGTGTAAACCCCTTTACAACAAGTCTAGCCTTGTACCTCTTTTTGCCTCCATCTTTTTCATTCAACTTGTAAACCCATTTATTCTATAATATTCTTTTTTATGAAAAAAACTAAATCAAATCCCAAGTCTGGTTATTTACCAGGGAATCCATTTCCTCTTTCATTCCTTGATCCCACTTATTTTTAGTGTCTACCTTCATTGCCTCTTCATAACATTCGGGTTCACTAAAATCAGTCAACAATAAATAATACAATGAAGGAGAGCATCGTTTAGGGGGTCTAATTAACCTGGTATATCTCCTAACAACATTTGCAGAAGTTTGAGGTACTTGTTTCTCTTGTTGTACATTTTTATTTTCTGGTACCTTTGGAGTTTCTTTTTCAGTGATCTCATCAAGCACTGTGTATTCTAGTTTTTCTTTTTCTTGTATCTTTGTCTGCAATTGATATTTGTACATGACTGTCTCATTGAATATGAAATATATACTCCTAATGATTTTTTGATTTTCATAATCCCATAAGCGATAACCAAAATCATTAACATTTTATCCAATAAAGGTACACTTCTTGGATTTTGCCTCAAGCTTTGTTCTATTTTCTTTATCAATATGGACAAATGCTTCATAACCGAAAGTCTTCAAAAAAGAATAGTTTACCTTTTTACCTATCCATGCCTCCTCTGGAATTCCACCATATAAAGAGATTGAAATTCCTTTGTTTATTAAGTAAACAACACTATCTACAACATCTGCCCAGAACTGTAAGGGAAAACTAACATGCAATCTCATACTCCTTGCACGCTCCATGATTAAACTGCTCATCCTTTTTGACACACCATTTTCTTATGGTGTTCCTGGAATTGTCTTCTCTCAATGAATCCCATGGTATGAATAGTAATAATCAAACTCCTTTCTGCAATATTCACCTCCATTGTCTGATCTGAGCCACTTCAACCTTTTTCCTATTTCATTCTCAACCAAAGATTTACATTTCTTAAAAGTATCAAAAACATCATATTTTTGTCGAATGCAATAAACCAAGATTTTCTAGTTGCATAATCAATAAAAGTAACATAATAATGAGAGCTACCAAGAGATCATACTTGAGTTGGTCCCCATACATATATATGCACAAGATCTAACCTTTCACTCTTATTTTATTTTATGACTTTGAGAAATATGGCTCTCTTTTGTTTTCCATAAACACAATGCTCACAGAGATCCAAATCAATTTGTTTAAGATCTGGAAACAAATTTCTTTTGTGAAGTATTTGCATCCCCTTCTCACTCATGTGTCCAATCCTATGAGGGGGAAATGTTGTATCCACTCATGTAGAAGTTAAAGATATAGAATAGTCAGTATTACTGGTACATAAATACAATGTACCTACCTTCTCTCCTTTTTTATCACAAATGATCCTTTAGTGACCGTCCACACCTTATCTGTAAATATGGATATACAACCTTCACTTGCCAACTTCCATGTTGAAATTAGATTTTTCCTTAGATCTGGAACTTTTATTACCTCTTTCAACAACCATTGGTTTCCATTCATTTTCTTTATTTTTACCTTTCCCATTCCAACAATTTTTCATGGTGCATCATCACTCAAATGAACCTGTCCAAAATCACCTTGAAAATAATCTAGAAAATGTTTCCTATGGGTTGTGGCATGAAATGAAGCCCCTAAATCTACTACCCAAGACTTAGAAATATTATCTATAGAAAGAATCAAAGAATCTTGTAACACATCACCTGTTGCATTTGCTTCATGATTTTTCTTCTGCTATACATCTCTTTGTTTCTTTAGAGCTCTGAAGTCTTTCTTCAGATGTCCTTTCTTCCCAAAATTCCAACACTCTATCTTTTCAAGTCTGGATTTGGATCTTCCCTTCCTATAATTCCCACGGTTGTTATCGAACTAATTGGTAGGTGTGAACACTAACATATCTCCCTAGATCCACCTAGATCTAGAACAAAACACACCAGAACATGACGCTTTCCTTAAGTTTTAAATATTGAATTTACTAACTAAAGAGGGATAGGTGACATACCATTTAAATGTCGCTTCCTCTCACCATCGCCATCCTAGCTCCATTCCAATGCTCATACAGTGATGATCCTGCAAAATAACGCAACCATCCAAAGTGATAGTAATAGCATAAACTCAATATAAACCTATGTATGTGATCAAGGAATCATACAATAAAACACAACAAGCTTTATAGGAAAGAATCATATTACTGTATCATATTAAATGTGAAAGAGAGATTAAAACCGTGGCATTGATGTCGTAAGGTCCCTTCCAAGTGTCCTTTGTTCCCCACACACTTATTTCTCCAAGAATTCCGAGAGCACAGATCTGATAATATTCACAATCTATCTTGACAAAGTGGCTCGTCTAGCCAAGCTAAAAATCTCCAAAACTCAATCCAATCCAAGCTAATCCCAAAAGCTCCATAGTTAACCAAAGATAAGTTTCTCCATGAGAACTCCTCTCCTTTTATAAGTTGAAGAGGATAAGGTGAGGAGGTTAGGATGATCCCACTAAATCATGAAAGCGAGTAAGATCCAAACCATTCGGATGCCACCTCACCATAGAAGTTTCTCCTTCTAGAAGA
>ML776797.1:1550736-1569021 GCA_009831015.1 Picea engelmannii
GTTCCTTTTTCGTATAACCTTTACGAGTCCGAAAAAGTGATAAAAGTATACTCGGTTACATTCTCACTTATTTACGAGCACGAGAAAGAACAAAGACTAAGCTCGGTAACTTATTCTCATGTATTTACGAGCATGAGAAAGAAAAAAGACTAAGCTCGGTAACTTATTCTCATGTATTTACGAGCATGAGAAAGAACAAAGACTAAGCTCGGTAACTTATTCTCATGTAGTTACGAACATGAGAAATAACAAAGACTAATCTCGGGATTGTTTTCATTTTTACGCAAGCTTTAAAACAAAACAAAACTATGCTTGGACCTGGTTTTATTTTTACACAAGCTTGAACCAGAGGAAACTATTCTTGAGGTAAGTGGTTTCAATTTTACACAAGCTTGAACCATAGAAAACTATGCTTGCGACTTCCCAATGCATGGTTGGTACTTATCCCCCAGCTTAAGAAGCTAGCGACTCTACTTCAGCATGAATTTCAGAGGCTAGAAGTATTTCCCCCCAAGCTTCGTTTCATCCAACGACAAAGGTGGAGGAAATGAAGCTTCAAATACTAGATGAAGGACTTGACTCAAACAGAGAGGGGGAAAACTATTTCATTTTTTAACGAGCTTGACACAGAAACAAGAACTATGCTCGTAACCTCTGTTTCATTTTTAACGAGGTTTCCACAGAGACGAAAAAACTATCCTCATACGTGGTTTCATTTTTTAACGAGTTTGAAATAAAAAAACCATGCTCAAGTCTGGTTTCATTTTTTAACGAGCTTGAAATCAGAAAATCATGCTCAAATACCTCTATTTCATTTTTTAATGAGGTTTCCTCAGAGACGCAAAAACTATCCTTGGAACCTCTGTTTCATTTTTTAATGAGGTTGCCACAGAGATGCAAAAACTATCCTCAGAGTCTTCTTGATCATAGATACCAAGAGGACAATGCTCCGGAAGGAGACCATGTCAAGGGACAAAACGCAGTCATGGCTTCCAAGAGGTCTTCACTGGAAGGAAGAAACACACTCCGGAAGGACACCATGTTGAGGGTCGCTACAGGAGTAAAGAGATCAAGCTCTAGCAACCCTATCGAAGAGATCACCATGTCAACTACTGGATCTAATTCATCAGAAGTTGAAGTCATGGGATACAATGCCACATAATTGGCCTATGGCAGGGGCGATATCGTCTGCATATAAGAACCATTCAGGGAGGCAATCCAGGATGGTTCAATGAATGAAATTTGATCAACAGTCACAACCCGTCCATGGTGAGGGAAAGATATCACACGAAAAAGAGTAGACACAATAGATTTCATGGCATAGACATAATCTCGCCCAAGTAGTAAAGAAAAATCCAAGGGGTCTTGGACTACCATGGCGTCAATAAAGACGGTTTTCCCTCCCAGAGTCATAGGAAACTAAGGAAGGGTCCCTAAAGGTTGACTAGTTATTCTGTTAAAAGCTAACAGATTCTGTGTAACCGACGCAAGTGGAGGACAACCCAAAGCTTGCCAAGCAATAGAGAACAAAATACTAACAGATGAACCTTCATCTATCAACGTCTGAGGAACATCCCGACCACAAACTTGCACTGTAATCTATTAAGGAATGTGAGAGGGAAGACGCGGGCCAGTTAGCACACCCCAATCAAAACGGATGACCTCATTACTTGGAGGGGGTCCTACGGGAGAAGGAGGAATACCTCTCGGCACGAGAGATTCTGTATCAATGAGAAAAACATGGGTAGTATCGGGTTTACTCTCTAGCGAGAGAGTAGGATCGACCAATGGAGAGATCAGATCGACCACTTGAGTTTCATTCTCCAAGGAGAGAATGGGGTCGACAGATGGAAATGAGTCGACCACTTGGGTGACACTCTCTAAAGGGAGAGTGGGATTGACCAAGGATGGTATCAGATCATCCACTTTGTCAACTGGTTCAACTAAGGATGTGACCAGATTGATGACATGATCAACCGGATTGACCAGTGAAGGGACCGGAGTGATCATTCCATCAACTATCGGTGGGTTGAGAGAAATCTTGTGATAAGCGGCTGGAAGTTGAGGTTGGGAAACAGTCATGTCTTCCAGTAATTTCGAGGCTTCGTCCATATGAGGAAAAAGGTGAGTGATTCATAACATGCACGGGAACTTGACTCTACCTTTCTTCTTCCCAACGGTATCATGACTAGTTGACGGGAGGTCATCAGTGTGTTGTTCAGAGGATGATGACATGGGTTGGTCAGGGTGTGTAGACCATACTTCTATAACCTTGGATAGACCAGTGCAATCCTTAAGAAGATGGCTACCCTTACAAAGCCTGCAAGGGTACTTGGGCTTACGAGTTGTTTGGGTGATCTTGACATCATCAACACTCCCAACACGATTAACAATAACTGGTTTTTTTCCAACATGTTTGACAGTGGTTGAAAGTTTGGATCCTTGCTTATCTTTATTCTTCGTAATCTTCCTTTTCTTCTTCTTCTTATTCACTGGGTTACTAGCTTCAAAACTTTCACTCGACGAAGAAGATGAAATGAAAGGCGATCTTGCAAGCGAAGAAGGCGAAGAAGACCTTACTGGTGAAGAAGGTGAAGGATCAACATGAGGTTGATTCTCATGGGGGGAAGTTCTTACGACCGAAGAACTTACTGCATTCGGGATTACCTGAGTGGAAAACAACCATACCGGTAATCCAATTGTGAGACCTGGAAGGCTCAAAGTAGAGATGTGAGGAGGACCAATGTTTCCGTAAGAAGGAAAAACAAAAGGTTCCCCTAGAGTAGAGGTTCCTTCATTGGTCATTTCTGGAATGGACGCCATGAAAAACAAAAATCCAATCTAGAGTCTGCTAGGGAAAACAAACAGCACACGTTGAAAATCCAGGAAGCAAGCAAACAAACAAAACCTTCTCACAATGAATGCACTAGCTGGTGATGAAATCCAACGTCGCAGGAACAATGTAAGAAGGGGATAAGATAGAGCGGGTGGAAAAGTTACATTGACGACCTACTTAACGGACTTACACCTTGGTGCAAGCTCCCACACATAATCGTGGGTATACCCTCCAAGGATCCCGAGTGAGTTTGGCCAACGTCGATTCCAGGTACCGTGAAGACTTACCCCTCCATAGTCACCTTGTGTAAATACCCTAAAGAGATATGCAACTAAGGTTACCAATCACTACAGTGATTCCTGGGGAAAGAGTCGATAGTCCGATCCACGTGCAAGGGCAGGGTATCTAGCCCGAAATCAACTTGAAAGGATTCCACTCATCATTGTGGGTATATCCTCAAGTGACCCCCATAATACGGGCAATATCTACACCAAGACCGACAAAGCAGGGTGAGTAACTCTGCCAGTCTCAATGCGACCTCATGATTGACCCTTGTGTTAGAAGGGCTTCCCAGGACAAAATGTAATAAGTGGATTTAACCGCTCCCTAACTCAAGATTCTATGTTTGTTTGCAACTTTGGAAAGTTATCTTTCACACCTATTCCAAATCCCTACAACTAATCTAATGTAGGTTTTCTACCAGAAAAGATAAAAAATGTCTAATCGGTTTTTATAAGCGCTTTATTTTATGGTTGTTGTTACTCAAGAGGAAAATGGCGTGGACAATATGGTGTTTTGATTGACTCGAAAATTATGCAAAGATATGAATATGCAATCTTTTCATTTCGATGAAAGCTATGCTACGAGAAGGAGAAAACATTTATCATTCCCATATGCACAATGTCCCAAAATATGTTAAACTCATCAATATCAAGATTCTCAAGAAATGAGAAAAAGGTACTGAACACCAATGCACGATTCATGGCCCCAATCTAATATCAAAATTTAAGATCAAAAAATGCCAAGAATCATGCAATTTCGCTACTTCAAATGCAAGGATGCCCCCAATCTAATATATAGCAAGAAATTAAATCTTTTTGTTTCAAAAATTTCACTAAAAGAAATAACGAACTTTCTTAAAACAAAGAAACCCAAACTAAAAGTTCTCTTTTAAAGTTTTAAATATTGAATTTACTAACTAAAGAGGTATAGGTGACATACCATTTAAATGTTGCTTCCTCTCACCATCACCATCCTAGCTCCATTCCAATGCTCATACAGTGATGATCCTGCAAAAGAACGCAACCATCCAAAGTGATAGTAATAGCATAAACTCAATATAAACCTATGTATGTGATCAAGGAATCATACAATAAAACATAACAAGCTTTATAGGAAACAATCATATTACTATATCATATTAAATGTGAAAGAGAGATTACAACCATGGCCTTGATGTCGTAAGGTCCCTTTCAACTGTCCTTCATTCCCCACACACTTATTGCTCCAAGAATTCTGAGAGCATAGATCTGATAATATTCACAATCTATCTTGACAAAGTGGCTCGTCTAGCCAAGCTAAAAATCTCCAAAACTCAATACAATCCAAGCTAATCCCAAAAGCTCCAAAGCTAACCAAAGCTAACTTTCTCCATGATAACTCCTCTCCTTTTATAAGTTGAAGAGGATAAGGTGAGGAGGCTAGGATGATCCCACTAAATCATGAAAGCGAGTAAGATCCAAACCATTCAGATGCCACCTCACCATAGAAGTTTCTCCTTCTAGAAGATTCGAGAAAACGCTTGGTTTTCCCACGTGTAGGCATTCTCCCACCCTGCCTATAGAGAAACCTGCGAACATCTCGCACCCTAGCTATGGTGCAACCTGCGAGAATCAGGCATTCTCGCACCCTGCCTATATAGCAACCTATGAACTTCCTTTTTTATAGGGTTTTTACAAGGGAAAATGCAACTTCTTTTCTCAGGAAAATTTTTTCTCCCTTCTCTCTTCAGGAACTCAGGCCACTGACCCCTCTGAAGGAAACAGATAGGTTTACATCATTAACGGTCATAGGGATGACGAAAATAATGTGTAACAACGGTTTCATGATCCCTTTACTCTATCCTTTTATCTTCCCTTATTCTCCATGTTCAATGCATTACTTGATGCTTCACATGTGATTTTCTATTGCATTTCCTCGCTAAGGATAAAACCAACAACAACATCAAATTTTAAAGTGTTTGAAATAGATACAGAGTTACTTACACCCATGACCAAGATTTTCCATATTTCCAGCAATGAGAAGAAGATTAGAAGATCCATGACCTCATCATCAAAGTCCACTTTTATAGAACTTCGTTGATTAGTAATCGTATTAAATTCATTTAAATGATCTACAACAGACCCACCTTCTGACATCTTCATATTAAATAATATCTTCATTAGAAATACCTTATTGGACAGTGAGAGTTTTTCATACACTTTATCCAATGCGCCCATCAACGCCTTCATTGTCTTTTCTTTCGAAATATTGAAAGCCACCGATGCTGCCAGGATTAGACATATCATTCCTAAACACCTTTTGTTAAGAATCTCCCATCCTTCGTCCTTCATGGATGTTGAATTATTTTCTATTCCACCCAATGGTAGGAATAGATCCTTCTGATATATATAATCTTCCATTTGCATCTTCCATAACTGGTAGTTTTTTCCGTCAAATTTTTTCGACCCTAAACTTTCTATCTTTTGTCATTCCTCCCACTCGAACCACAAACCCTCTTTTACTGTGAGTTACCTTTCTCTCTTATACAATTTTTTATAAAAATAGGATCGCGCAGCAATAAAATAAAACAAATGCGGAAATAAAATAGAGAAGATACACAATCCAATAGAGACACATATATACGTGGTTCACCTAGTGTGGGCTACGCCCACCAGAGAAATTTCCAGGTCCTTCCTTTATTAGCATCCAACAAATGAAGGGATACAACCTACAACACACCTGTTGTAACTTCCTCTTCTTTTTCTCACATACTCCTCACTCAGAATACAATATTCACAATGATACATAGCCACAATACATTTCCCTCATAAAAGAGGGTTTTCTTCTAGGGAAAAAAACCCTAACATAAATTATACCATCAGATCTGCGACCTTATAATGAACAGTCCAGAGTTACGATGAAATTACAATATACATTTACAAGGAAATTTTACTTCAGGGACTTCACCCACGAACCCCCGCTGGGGGACCTCTTTCCCCTAGACCTCGTCGGGGAGGTAACCCCCCCTGAACTCCCCCACATGGAGGAGTGTACATTATTCTAGGGTGTAATTTATTCATGCGGTATAAACATAGTTGAAAACAAAGACCTATGAATCAGGAAGATAATCAGGCTCCACAACGAACAAACTTCGATCCACTTGTCCCCATCCTTAGAACTTAAGATAAAATACATATTCATACTTTATACTTAAGAAATATTAATATAATATTCATTTGGGATTAAGCTCCCTATCTTATCCCCTTATACTTAACATTTATCCTCCTTTCCCTATATAGTGGATTTTATCCCCCCATATGATTTTACATGGTTGGTATGCAACATCGATGTGTTTTGATTAATATTTAAATGTGATTACATATTACAATGATGGATCATTGGCCATTTAAAATCTAGTTCTCCAACCTAATAACCACGCATGCACTTCGGCGTCAATACATATCCATCCATAGATAACTCAACTATGTGCACTTATAGGTCACTACCGCGTACTTACCGAAGTGTGCACAACATTATGACTTGTGCGCCCCTATCTTGATAATGAATCTACATGCACTTACCCAAGTGCGTGAAACACCAAAATCAAGTGCCAACTACTCACCATCCTAGAAGAATATTTACATTTACAATTCTATGTATAATTGGGGTTTGTCCTAGGGGTATTACATTCCCATCCCCCTTATTTATGCACTATCCTCAATGCAATATATACACATATACAACCAAAATTTCAAAAATCTTCAAAAATTTGTGGTTATTCTGCCCTCATAGCATCTTTGTGCTCCCAAGTTGCATCTTCAAGATCGTACCAGGTCCATTAGACCTTTACTATCCCTATGGCTTGATTCTAGAGCTGCTTGATCTTCTGGTCCAATATGCACACCAGATGCACTTGAAAAGTGCCTTCTTTCTCCACCAGAATCACATTCCAATCAATGACATGATTAGCATTAGGTACATAATTTTTTAGCAATGATACATGGAATACATTATGAATAGACATTTATGCAGGAAAGGGAAGCATGTATACTATAGGCCCAATTCTCTCTAGGATTTCAAATGTCCCACAATAATTAGTTACCAACTTTGAACAATTTCCCAACTTCAGGGAACTTTTGTTGGCCTTTACTTTCATTAACACATGGTCACCCACTTTAAATTTCCTATGACATATGCCCTTATTAGCATATATTTTTTGCATGTATTGGGAAGCCTTTAATTTTATTTTATTTTCATCATTTTCTCTTCCATTTCCTTGAGTAATTCTAGCCCAACCACTACTCTATCTGTTGGGTTGTCCCAATGTACCGATGTGTTTCACATTCTCCCATAAATTTCTTCAAATGGGATCATCTTTAGATATGCTTGGTACTCATTGTTATAATCAAAATCTACCAAGTGTAGGTAGTCTTTCCATTTTGATGGTTTATCCATCACATACATTCTCAACATTTCCTCAATCACTTGATTCAACCTCTCTGTTTTCCCATTTGACTATGGATGATAAGATGTGCTAAAATTCATATTTGTTCCAAATCACTTGAATAATCCTTTCCAAAAATTTGATGTAAATTTTGGATCTCTTTCAGACACAATTGTCTTGGGTATACCATGTAGTCGCGAAATTTCTCTCATATAAATATCAACAATGTTGGTTGCCTTGTGATTGAACTTTACTAGAATAAAATGGGAAATTTAGTAACCTTATCCACCACTACCATGATATAACCATGTTTCTTGTTTGTTCTGGGTAGTTTTGTGATTAAATCCATTGTTGCAACTTTCCATTTCCACTTAGGAATGGGCAATGGATGTAGCAAACCAATTGGGTGTCTATGCTCAACCTTGACGTTTTGACACTCCAAACACTTGAGAATAAAATCAACAACTTATTTCTTCATGTCTGGCCAATAATATTGGCTCTTGACAACTGCAATAGTTTTCTAATAATGTGGGTGTCCAACATAAGGTACATTTTTCATTTCTCTCAATATCTTATTTTTCAATTCCTAGGAATTTGGCACATAAATTATTCCCCTGTACATGATAATTTCATCATTTTCTAGATTATAGTCTTCAATTTTCTAAGGTAAATTACCTTATTGAAGTTGTGTTAGTATTTCCATGTACTGCAAATATGATTTTTCAACCTCTAAGATTTTGTCTTTCAAATCTAATTGTTACATGCTAATGGATATAGCATGCAACTCATGCACCCTTCTTCTAAGTGCATCATCCACCTTGCTCTCTTTACCTTTGATATGATTTATATCAAAGTCATATTCACTGAGGAATTCTAACCATCTATTTTTCCTGACATTTAGAGTTGGATGTCCAAATAAATATTTCAGACCACTATGGTATGTCCTCAACTCAAATATTTTCCCCATGAGGTTGTGCCTCCACATAGTCAAGGCATGCACTATGGCTTCCAATTCCAAATCATGAGTAACATAGTGCCTTTCATTCTCCTTCAACTTCCTTGATTCATATCATACCACATATCCATTCTGACTAAGGACTCCACCAAGCCCTTCTTTACATGCATCAATGCATACAATGAAGTCTGGATTTGGATCAACAATCCTTAGTATTGGATCACTTGTTAATAAATGCTTCAAGTGTTGGAAACTCTTTTCACAATCCAGCATCCACTGAAACTTCACACCCTTCTTTTGTAAGGAATTTATTGGCTGTGCAATCTTTGAGAATCCTTCAATAAATATCTTATAGTATCCTGCAAGGCCCATGAATGATCTTACCTCTGTCACATTATTTGGTGTTGAACATCCTCTAATAGCCTATATCTTCTCAAGATCCATTGTTGTCCCTTCCTCTAAAATGATATGTCCCAAGTAATGAATTTTCTTCTGATAGAATGAGAACTTGCTCAATTTGGCATAAAACTGATGCTCCCTTAATACATGTAATACCATCCTAAAGTGTTTCTCATGCTCTTCCTATGACTTAGAATATATAATAATTTCATCCAAAAATACAATGAAAAACTTATCTAAGTATTCTTTGAAAATAACTTTCATTAAACATGTGAAGACAACTGGTGTATTTGATAACCCAAATGGAACCACTGTGAACTCATAATGACCATACCTTGTTCAGAATTCAATCTTGTTGATTTCTTCATCCTTAATTCTTACCTCATGATAGCTTGGCCTGAGATCAATCTTAGAGAATATTTTTTCATCTTTCAGTTGATCAAAAAGGTCATCCATCCTTGGAAAAGGATACTTTTGTTGGATAAATGAGAGGGGGGGTGAGTCAGTAATAGAGCAATTTAATCAATTTTCACAATAAAATGAAAGTTTTATATCAATTTAGCATTATCATCCAATAGTTGGAGAGTAAATAAACAATGAAAAAATGAGCAATCACACACATACACAGTACATCAATGTTTTACGTGAAAATCCAAAGTGGGAGAAAACCACATAATGGTTTTTCTTATATGTCTTTAATAATTACATTCATTGGAAGCACCAACTTCATTTGTTTTCCAGCTACAACTAGAAGGAGGCTCCAACCCCCTAGTTTCTCAAGATACAACCCGAGGGAAGCTCCAACTCCCCAATTCTCTAACTACAACTAGAAGGAGGCTACAACCCCCTATGTTCTCCGGCTACAACCGGATGATGGCTACAACCGCGTGTCCTTGCCCCGTCCAACTTCCATGATGTAGAAGTAGAATGATGGAACCACTGTCACACTATCACTGTGAGATATTTGTTGTAAAATTGTACCAATCAACCTATAATCAACTTGTAACAACCTATACCAATATCATGTGCCAACATGTACCATACATCAACCTATACCTCAACCTGTACCATAAACAAGTGCATCAACCATGCACCAACATGTACCTCAATCTGTACCATCAACGAGTGCATCGACCATGCACCAAATATGTACCAATCATGCATCAAATACACATAAATTATGACTCATCAAGATGTACCAACTTAATCAACTATACACCTCATGTATGTTCCAATTCATCAACTACTTGTCTCAACCATGTACCCAACATGTACCTCAACCAAAATCTCTCATCAATTTCATCATCCAAATATGTTCCGATCACATATACCTCAAACACTATACCACACATTTGTACCTCAAACCATGTGCTAGAACCTCACTATTATACAACCTCTATTTGTACCAATAACTTCAGCAACATACCTCAACCAAAATCCCTCAAACATGAACCAATATTAAACTTTAGTAGATCTGCCTCACATCAACTCTACATTAAGCCATAAACTCCCAAGAGGGCATCCAACATATTTAAAAGGAAAACCCTCAACTTGATTCATAAATTCAACACTACGCATATGAGAACCATACATTTTTTTTTTCTTCTTGTAGCGTTTTGTTTCCGCGGTTTTACTGCCACAAATCCATTGTCGTGATTTTTCTGCTGCGATTTTTCTACCACACTTTTTCTGCTACAGTTTTTCTACCGCACTTTTCCTGCTGCGATTTGTCTGCCGCACCTTTCCTACTGCAATTTTTCTTCCGCAATTTTCCTGCCACACTTTTTCTGCCGCAGTTTTCCTACCACACTTTTTCTGCTGCAATTTTTCTGCCGCACTTTTTCTGCTGCAAATTTTCTCTATCAATAATACTTGCCCAAATAACCTTTCACAAAAATAGATATTCAATAATATTCAAGTGTGTTTAAATGAGGGAGCCTTGCCTCTTATTTATACTTTCATGTAGCACCCTCAAGGGATTACCTTTTAACCATATTAACACACTTTCTTTATTTTAGGGTTAACCCACTTATAACCATTTGTCCACTTAACTTAACCACTTTCCATTATTAGTAAGTTATCCACTAAATTTATTATTTAAATAATTTCTTTTGCATCCTCTTTGACTTATAGTACACTCATCACTTCACTTTATTATTTAAACAATTTCTTCTTTGCAAACGCTTTGACTACTTTGACCTTTTGGGGCTTCTAGAGACTCATGAGGGTTCTTCAACTTCACATGGTCATACCTCTCTAACCGTGAGGAGTTATGTGAAGTTCCACATACCATCGGAAATGGCATTACATGTACTATCCATATAGAATAGTTTTAACTACAAATATATCAAGACTCATACCATTATACATCAAACAAACTTGGGTCCATTACCCAAACCTTTGTGCTACTGGAATTCTCTACCGGACTTTCTTCAAGGGTTGACATCAATGACAAGCAACCCAATTAATCAACAATATCCCCCTTTAGCATTGATGGAAACACTCTGATACAATACTGAAGTCATTTCATGCAATACTGAAGTCATTTCACTCATGCTCTTCCTTTGACCATCGCTCCCCCTGGAACTCTGCCTTTGTGCTCTGCATATGATAAATCTCTCCCCCTTTGTCATCAATGGAAAAGGTATCTTTCCATCTGGGGATGCTCCCCCTAAATAAACTTTCCTTGGGGATACTGCCCCTGACTAAACGCTTCCTGAAACTGATCTCCCGACCTAAAATGTCTTGTTTATGGTGCTTCCTCATGTAAATATAAGGAATATAAGATAAGCATTCAAAATCATTCATTTTCTAGTAGAAATTACTCCGAGTCTTTAGAGAATATACTCAAAGGATTCCTGTGGAAGAGGTTTTGTAAATATGTCTTCCACTTGTTCTTTTGTGCCCACATATTCAACTCTGATGTTATTCTCTGCAACCTGTTCCCATAGAAAGTGATACTTGATTGGAATGTTATTCATCTTGGATTTCATCACCGAGTTCTTTGAGATATTGACGACACTTGTATTATCACAATATATTGGAATGGGATCATCATACTCAACTTGTATATCTTTCAGATTTTGTTTAATCCATGGAACTTATGTACAACATCTTGTTGCTACAATATACTCTGCTTCGGCTGTAGATAAAGATATTGATTATTGTTTCTTGCTTAGCAAATATACTAAACACTCACCCAAGTAGAACACTGCTCCACTGGTGTTTCAACAGTCAGCACTGCAACCTTCCCAATCTGCATCTGTGTAGGCAATAAGAGATAGATCCTTTCCTTTTAGATACCATAATACAAACTCTTATGTTCCTTTGAGATATTTGAAAATCCTCTTCACTGCTCAGACATGTGATTCTTTTGGTGCTTCTTGAAATAGTGACACCTGTCCAACTTCTTGCATTACATTTGGTTTGGATGTTGTCACATATAGTAATCTACCAATCATTGACATGTATTACTCTGGTCTGTAGACTTTGAATCATCATCTTTGATGAACTTGCAACTAGTTTGCATAGGAGTGGTAATTGGTTTGCAATATTCCATTCCGAACATCTTTATCCTTTCTTTGATATACTTAGTTTGAGAAATAAAAATTCCTTGGTTGTTTTGACATATCTGAAGACCCAGAAAGAAGGATAGTTCTCTGAGTAATGAAAGTTCAAATTCATTCTGCATATCCTTTGCAAATTTCTGGCTTAACCTGTCATCATTGCTTCCAATAATAATATCATCAACATAAAATTAAATTAATAAAATACTATCTTCACTTACCTTGATGTAGAGGTTGTTGTTTTCACTTCCTTTTCTGAACCCTATCTGTTGTATATATTTATCCAGTCTAGAGTACCATGCTCTAGGAGCCTGTTTTAGACCATACAAGGCCTTCTTCAATTTACACACGTAATTTTCATTCTCTAACAAGTGAAATCCTTTTGGTTGTTCAATGTAGACTTCTTATTCATATTATGCTTCTTCTTCGTAAAGTTATTCCATTGATTCATTTTCTTCTTCCTTTAATTCTTGTCCACATGTTTCATCAATTGTTACATTGATGCTTTCCACAACTTTGTTCAACCTAAAATTGTAACACTTGTATGCTTTCCTTGTACTTGAGTAACAAACAAGTACTCCTTTGTCCACACGTGATTCAAACTTTCCCATTCTTCCATCTTCTCTTTTGATGTAGCATTTTCTTCCAAATACTTTGAAGTGCTTCACATTTTCTAGTCTTCATTTCCACAACTTGTAGGAATTTTTTTCATTGTTGTTTTTGAGTATTACTCTATTTTTCATGTGAACTATTGTATGCACTGCATGTGTCCAAAAAATATCTATCAATTTTGAATCCATTAGCATTGTTCAAGCCATTTCCTGTGTCATTATCATCCATTATGATTATGTTCCTTTGTCTCTGAATCACTCTTTGAACCAATCTATGAATCCATTCTCTCGTCCACTGTCATATATCTATTCAAACTTGCTAAGTGTTCTTATGAATCCATCTTTGTCCATACTGTCCAAGACTCTATTGCACAGTGTCCATAATGTTGACCCATTTATCACTGTACTATCATGAAGTATTCACTACTACATCTGATTATACTTCCTCTAACTGGATTCTCTGGATCTATCTATTCAAACTCTACAAGTTGCTTGAAGTATGGTTCTTTGGTCTATCACATCTATTGCATAGAATCCCCCTGTCTAATATTCATGTTACCGAGGAGTCTCTAAGATGGATGGATCAGAAAAATTTCTTCTCTAATGTGTATTCATCATCATCTTCATTGGTAGATTCATCACCTCTCTGAGATCTGACTTATTTCTTTCTGTCTATGGACTCATATTTCACTACAATTCCTAAAAGTACAATCTCTTGAACTCGTTCCTTATTTATCTGTCCTTCTTTTCTCTTAGTTTTTTTCCAAACCTTTATGTATATGACATCTTTCTTTTTCTCTGTAGAATTGTATTCATCTTGTTTTATTGTCAGTCTTGTGATCTCTAGGACCTGGTCATTGTTCACATGTTCTTCGTGTTTTCTTATCCATACTTTCTTACATCTAATATCAGTGTTCTCTTTCATGGAAGTATCGATCATGCTTCTACAATCACTAGCTATGTGTCCATAGTTATGAAATTTGTAACATTCAATGTTACGTGGGGCCACATAGGCATTTCTTTCTTTAACATTTCTTTTATAATCCCTCCAATTTGCAACCCTATGTCCAAATTTAGTACAATAAAAACAATGACCATAAAATAAATTTGCATACCTGGGAGTGAATGATCTTCTTTGTGGCGTAGTCCTTCTGAATTTTTTTCTTGATTGATCATGATCATGATTGAAGCTTATTTGTGGCTTGAACATGGAAGGTCTTCTTGAAGATGTATCTTTAGTAGTTTTCTTAGATTCTGGTTGACCATAATTCCTTCCTTTGAGTACTTATGCATAACTCTTTCTATTTTCTTCATTCTTATTTTCTAGCAACCTAGAGTACTTCTCTTCATTCTCTATAACTGATGTGGATGTTTTTGTCTCTTCAACGTTCTTTTTTATCTTGACGATTTTACTTCTTAATGTGACAACTTATTCTTCATGCTTCTCAACCTCTTCTTCTTTCTTCATTATCTAAGACTTCTTGACTTCTTCTGTTTTTTTTGCTTCTTCAAGATGAATTTTTAATGTGATTATTTCTTCTTCAAGTCCTTTCTCTTCTTGACCAAATTCTTCCTCAAGCTGGTTTAGATCGTTTTTCTTTCCTTAAGATGATATGTCAATATCTCCTTTGACATTTATGCTTCTTCCTTCTATTATTCTATGTTGGATTCTAAATACTTCTTTTCATATTCAATATTTTATTCAATCTTTCTGGCTTCTTCTAGCTGAGTTCTTAGGTTCTCGATGACCCGTTGGGATTCTTAAAAAATATGAACACTTTCCTTTTGTTTCATCAAATATTTCTTGAGTGACTTGTTTTCTTCTCTTAGTTCATCTAAAGCACTAATAAATTCTTCTTCAGAATTGTCTTCCTTTTCAATTAATTTTTTTGTCTCATTTCCTTCATCGAATTCTATCTCAAGATGTCCACGTTTTTCAAAATTAAACAAAAACAACATAACTCAGGTGGTTATGTACTCTTCATCTTTGAATCTGTTTGACATGGTGAACATAATTCTTCTTGATCTGTATATGCATCTTCTTTGGCATTTTCTGAATCTGCGATGGGTGAAGAATATATGTCATGTAACTTATCCCAAAGTTCTTTGGCTGATGAACATTTACCAACCTTTTCTCTTACCGGATTAGGTAATCCTTCCTAGATGAAATCCATTGCTAATTTTTCATTCTTCTTCAATTCCTTCTTGGCTACAATATTATCCCTTTTTGAACTATCATATCCTGTAACAATTGATAGCCAAATATAATGTCCCTGCGCTTGTAAAAATAATTTCGACCTTCTGCTCCACATCTCATAATTTAAACCATTCTGACCATTAAACATTGGTACTCCATTCTCAAAATAATACATGACCTCCTTCCAATGGTTAAACTATTTCTTGAAGGAACTGGCTCTGAAACCAATTGTTGGATTACTGAGAGGGGGGGTGACTTATTAATAGAGAAATTTAATCATTTTCCACCACAAAATGCAAGTGTTATATCAATGTAGCATTATCATCCAATAGTTGCAGAGTAAATAAACAATGAACACATGCACAGTACACCAGTGTTTTACGTGGAAACCCAAAGCGAGAGAAAACCACATAATACTTTTTATTATATGTCTTTAAGAATTAAATTTATTAGAAGCACCAACTTCCTTTATTTTCCATCTGCAACTAGAAGGAGACTCCAACCCCCTAGTTTCTCAGGCTACAACCTGAGGGAAGATCCAACTCCCCAATTCTCTAGCTACAACCAGAAGGAGGCTACAACCCCCTATGTTCTCCGACTACAACTGGAAGTTGGATACAACCACCTTCCCTTGCCCTGTTCAACCGCCATGATGTAGAAGTAGAATGGTGGAACCACTGTCACACTATCACTGTGAGATATATTGTTGTAAACCTGTACCAATCAACCTGTAATCAACCTATAACAACCTATAACAATAAATTGTGCCAACATGTACCATACAACAATCACTCATCACTGTATGCTCTGGCATACTCATGTCCACTGTAATGTCCAGGACAGATGAAGTGGATCTCTGATGGATTTCCTCAAGAGACTCATATGTCCTAGACTCTGATTATTGAAGCGCGATTTGTGTGCCTCTCAAGAATCCTCTAGTGCTCTCCAACTCCTGAGTGAGTCAGTCTACCTCCAACTCCTGCCCCCTCAAGGCCCTATGATACAACTCACTAATCCCCAGTAGGTAGTCCCTGTCTGTCAACAACTGCTGGTAGTCAGTCCTCATCATAGACACTCTCTTACTGAGAGTGTGAAAATCATCCATGGAAAATCCTCCATCTGAGCTACCCTATGCCACTAATGCTCTTGAAAAATAATCTTCCATCACTGCATGCATGTCAACAATACGTCTATTGGCTTCCCTGATCATGGCCTCACTAACTCTCAACTGTGTTGCTAAGTGGTGTGACTCTTGATCATGGTCATGCTGAGGTGCCATCTCAGACCCCTCACTGTTAGTGTCTGTCCTACTAGTGCCAACTCTAGAATCCCCAAAAACACCCTCTGCATACGATGACGTGCTAAACCGTCCACTATCTACAGTGTTTTTGGCTACTCCTATATGCCACTACACCCCCTCACTAGATGTTATCTCCCCCTGAATCACACTATACCCTATATGAACAGCCGTATCCTCCTGTGCACTCAACCTGCTACTATCCTCTGCGCCTGGATCCCATATAGATGTATCCAGACACGTTCTATGGTCATCTTGACTGCTAAAAAGTGCATCCTCATCAATGCAGGTCGATCCTAGAAGTAAGTGCTCCATCAACCTGTCAGCCTCTGCAATCTGCTCAACCAATGGAGTCTCCAATAGCCGTGACTCCATCTCCTTTGGCTGACCTATATGTGTGAGGTCAACTACATGTACATCATGTACCTCCTCTTGGATCTGTGGGTCTACCTGTCCATGGTGTGCATCCCTCACACTAAGCTCATCCATCATACCTGACGTGCCATTGATCTCCTCATGTGACATGGCTATCATGGGTGTCTGAACAGGTGACAGATGTGTCACGCCCCCCATAGGAAACTCATCATCTCTAGATGCTAACACGTGTGACTCCTCACTATTGTCACCACTCTGTTGAGACATAAAGACATCAATGGTATGTGATATTTCTGTTGATACACTGGTGTCATTGTCCTGTCCATCCAACTACTTATTCACTACACAAGGGTCATCATCCTCCTCAAGCATGAAAGCATCACTAGCCTCTATGCAAGAGTCATCATCACTATCCTCCTAGGTAGAGTCACTATCACTAGCATCTATGCACGAGTCACTACCATCATCCGACTTCTCTTAATCAACCTCTATCACTCCATCCACACACACCTCATCCTCCCTGTCATAGTGTGCCTCAATAGTGTGCTTTTGATCCCTACACCTATGATCAGGTTCCCACGGCCCCTTGCAATAGTGGGAAGGTTGTGTGCTCCTATTGGGCATGGGGTTTCTCTGTTCATCCAACCATCTAGATGACATAGCCCTATTTTCCTCTGCTATGCCGACCCAATGTGTATCCTCATCTTTTCTCCAACTAGGATTTTTATAGGATACAAAATGATGGAATGTCACTAGACCTCTGAGATTCTCATTGAGGGTTTGATATTCCCCATTAGAATCAACAATCTCTCTAGTAAAGTCCAAAATATACATAGATTTGTTTTCCTCTACTATGTTGACCCAATATATAACCTCCTCTTTGCTCCACCTAGGATTTTTTTTAGATAAAAACTATTGGAATGTCAATTGAGCCCTAGTTTCCTCCCGAAGGGCATAATATTCCCCTTTACAGATCATACTTTCTCTAGCAAGGTAAAACAAATCCATCTCTCTGTATAGAAGACCCCTCTATGGCTCTGCATGCATGTGCTAATTCCCACTGGCTGGCAGGAATCTAAGCTCTGATACCACTGTAATGATCCCAAGCCATTATGCAAGGATCATCACTGTTTTGGTGTCTTTTTTAAACGTTTTCCTGGTTGTGGTATTTCGTCAAACACTTTGTTGATCTACTTTTTAAATGTGTTTATATGTGTGTATGCAGCAAATAACAAAAAGAGATAACCACGGAACATACCTCAACCATATGCAATAAGATAGACAAGCCAAAACATCTCAATTCTTCTTTATTCATAAAATAGAGAAACCTGCTACAATGAAGAT
>ML776797.1:1569071-1607741 GCA_009831015.1 Picea engelmannii
AAGCCAAAACATCTCAATTCTTCTTTATTCATAAAATAGAGAAACCTGCTACAATGAAGATGCCGATCTGGAATGCTCAACAGATGGCCAAGAAGATAGACAATAGATAAGAGATGCTAAAAAATTATCCCGCTAGTATAAAAGATGCCTCCAAATCCTGAATAAGAAATGAATATCAATACAAGCAGATCTGAATGCCAAACTCTCAAGCTGAAGAATGCCACGCTCCAATAGAAGGTTGAAACCCTCAATAACTCGGCCCTGCTGCCAAAAGTGTCCAATCACCCTAAGAAATATGCCAACTGATAGATCGGGTGATGGTAAGAACAACCCAGGTGCCTGAATCTCTAAGATCCCTCTTAATCTCTGTAGATCTAAAATCCCCCACTGAATGGTGCGCCCCACTGGATGACTGAAGCCCTGGATAATTCGGCCCTGCTGAAGGAGGCCTCCAAATTCTCTGAAACTCTCCAGAAATATAGATCGGGACACTGCAAGCCACTAGGTGAAGTCTCAGGGTCATATCTGAAGTGTAACCCTTCCAAACAAACTAGATCTGGATCTCAAAAACGCCCTCCTTCTCTTCAATTCGCCCCACTTCTCAAGAAATAATATGAGCCATAAAACTATCTCAGAAAGCACTAGATCTGATGTCCAAAGCCCTATAATGAAAACCCAAGTGATAGAATCCTCAACGGCCCTGCCAATCTTCTACAATGAATCTCTCTCCAAAGATGGTGCTCCCCCCCTTGCTGGAAACCCCCAACGGTGCGCCCTCCTCCTCTTCCTATGTCTGTGGTTGTGTATAACCTCCTGCAGTGATGTAGATCTGACTAGAATGGTGTGGGAGAGTATTTCATCTCCGAGACCAATATTGGGACAAGCTAGGTGGAATCTTTCACCACCAAATCGTCCTCTAGGGTTTGTTAAGTCAAAACCCTCAAAACCCCGAAGAGATGGGCTCACTAACTAAAGCCAGATATCAAACTAATAAACATACATGAGTCCATGAGAAGAGGCCCTTGCCTTTTATTTATACTTTTGGCTCACCTTGTCCCTCCAAAGTGACTTTCATTTTATTAATATTTAATTAATTAATTAAATCACTTTAATTAATTAATTAACCTTTTTACCTTTGAAAAGATCCTTATCTCTCTGTGTGGCTTCCCTGGCCACTTAAAGTCACTTCTAGCCATCCCATCCTGTAGTGTTTCTCCTCCTGATTCCAATGAGCTATTACACTGAGAGGTTCCTCCAAGCAATGTGCCCAAAATGACCTCTTCAGTGAATTCCATTGACTTATAGCTCAAAATAGTCAAATTCATGGAAATCATCAGAATGCAACAAAACCAAAGCCAACCTGTGCGGAATGGCTCATAATGATGGAATATGATCATCAATGCAATATGGACCCCAGAATGCCTCTCAAATACCCCTATACTCGCTATAACATCCATTTGGCTACTCTACTCATCATAAATCTCATCACTATGATGATGTCCCAAAGTGGGGACATTACAGAGAAGGCTCTATAAAATGTTCCTAGAGAGAGAGAGAGAGTTATATAAAGAAGTGTAAGCAATGTAATGAAACATAATGAAGAATATTGTGAATGTATCAAGCATTTCTTGAGGAGTGTTATCCTTCCTTAAGGATTAATATATGGTGCTACCCTACCTCAAAGGTTTTGACTATTTATTGTGTTCAGTATTTGGTGAATGGTTTGGATTACTCTTGTTGATATTGTGGATCTATTTTGAGATTTACCTCCATATATATTTAGGTACTTAACATACACCAACATGAATATGGACCTTGATCGAATTACATTCCTGCATATTAAACTTATGCAATAATGTCTCGACATATTTCCTCTATTTTAACCATAGTTTCCTCTTTTTCTGATCTCTTTTAATTTCCATTCCCAAAATGAAATTTGTAGCACCAATATCCATCATGTAAAATTTAGAGGACAACTTAGTTTTCACATCCTAGATAATCTCCTTGTTGTTTCCTATCAACAACATGTCATCTACATACAAGACCAAATAAATCAAATGATCACAAATTAATTCAAAATACACATAGAGATCCTCTTTGCTTCTTTTAAAGCCAAGTCCCAACATATAGGTATCAAATTTTTGATACCACATCCTTGGTGATTTTTTAAAACCATACAGGGAATTTTTCATCTTGCATACCAACTCCTTCTTTCCCTTCATAGCAAATCCTTCAGGTTGCTTCATATAGATTTCTTCTTCTAGATCCCCATGTAGTAATGTTGTCTTCACTTCCATCTATTCTAATTCAAAATAAAATGAAGCAACAACAAATAACATAAATCTTATAGAAGTTAACTTGGCAACAAGAGAAAAAATCTCACCAAAATAAATTCCCTCAACCTGGGAATAACCTGATCCAGATTATTTGTTCATCATGAAATGAGAGCATAGATATAATAAAGAAATGCACAGAGATATTGCAGATATCAAATAATATAACAAAAATGTATCAGAGAAGAAACCATAAACACAAAGATACAATAATACACGATTTCTATTAATGAAATAAATGTACAGAGACTGTAAAAATACAGAGTGAAAGACTCGCTAGAATGGTGGCAGCTTATCTCTGAGAAGAGATGTGACGGCTACTCACATTCACAAGAATATTGTTACAATGAGGCTCTGAAGGCATTTTTACAATAAACCGAAATTTCAAAAACCCTAGACATCCAAAAACCTAACCCTAAGAGATGAGGTGCCAAAAGTCATGTGGGCCTCGTTTGGGTAAGTTAGTACATCAACTTCCCGGGGTCGTAACATTTTCATATGATCTTTGTTTTAGGTGCACGATATCCCGTTGGAAAGGTATCGTTGAGGAGATTCATTTTAGGGGCTCAAGCATTGCGTCAGGTATTGTTGAGAATCTCAATCCTAAAAAACCTTCATTTAGGCCCTCAAAATGGCCCCGAAAGTTAAAACTGCTAAAAATAGTAAATTGCCCAAATTGCCAAAAAATTGTTTTGAGCAAGTTGGAAAAGGTGAGTGGCCACCGATATCCACCTAGATCAATCCTCCCTCCTTAGGAAGCATTGGTCTCCATTGCGTTGATTTCCTGGGGGAGAGGGGGAAGCGTTTGTTGAATTTGAATCTTGGTGAGTTGCTTGCCTTGTTGGAGACGTCGCGTTGTTTGGTTTGTGAAAGGATGTCATGAACCTGTTGTTGGCAGGGTTGAATATTTTCAACCAGTCGAGCTACATGAGATGTTTGTGTGTAGACAAAATATTTTGTCTTTGTTGCAGTCTTGTCGACCCTCTTCTGTTGGATAGAAGGTTCTTGGGCCAAGGCTGTAGTGTCTGTAATCTCCTCTTGTTCACCTTTTGAACAGATCGTGAAGAAGTTGAATTGTGTAGTATGAGATAGTACCTTGCGGTATTGTTTAGGTGGGACAGTAGTTGGAACTACCTCTGGTATTCTATAGAGATGACCCCCCAAATTAACAATGACACTATGGGGTCGAGACTCATAAACAAAATGGTGATTCCACATATATGGTTGGCCCAAGAGAACATCAAAAACATCTAGTGGGGAAACATCACATAATACCTCATCCTTGAAGGGTTGGATGTTGTATTAAAATCGACACTGTTGGCTGACACGAAGATCTCGTCCTTGGAAAATCCACTCGATGTTGTATGGTTTTGGGTGTGATATTGTCGACAATTCCAACTATTTGATGACCTCTATTGAGATGAGGTTCTTCTAGGTTCTGCTATCAACAATAAAATGCAGTGGGGTCCCCTTCACCCACATTTGTGAATGAAAAAGGTTTTCCCCCTCTTCAGGATCTATTGGTTCTTCTAGTTGAATTGATGTGGTCACGACAATAGCAGTGGGGTCTGTGTCGATGATCTGTCTTTTACTAGTATTTTCAGAATCAGATTCTGAATCAGGCTTCGACTCCTTGCCTTTGATATTGGCCACCAATGACTGTTTTGAGCAACATTCCTCGATGTTGTGCCAGGGGATTTTGTGGAAATTGCACCATTTTCTAGTATCCTTCTTTGTCTTCCCATGACCCTTCTTTTCTTGTGGCTTGGACTAGTTTTCGGTAGACTGTTTATTAGGGTCATCTTTATCATACTTTGGTTGTTGCAGATTTGCAGAACCAAACTCCCGTTTGTTCTGGTGCTTAAATTTCTGCTCGATTTTAGCAGCATATCGATAAGCATAACCGAGTGATGAGATGTCCAGAAAATCCATTTCAGTTTGGATGTATCTGTGTATATCCACATGGTACTTCAGAACCAAATGTCATTCAGAGTCTTTGATACCCAGTTTGGTGTGCAAGGTATGGAAAGTATTGGTGAACTATGAAAATGCTTGTCCCCTCTCTTGTCGTAGTGTAGTCCATCTCATGTACTGGTCCTGATAGTTTCCAACAAGGTAATATTGTTCCTTTACTGCATCAAAAAAAAATACCAAGTGGGCTTGGCCCCATATATTCCAAAATTATCTATGGAATGTTTCTCCCAATAAGTTTCCCACCAATGTTTGACATGGGGGAGAGCTTTAAGGAGTGCGAAGGTGATCTTTTCCCTGTTAGAAAAATTATGAACAGAGAAATAACCTTCTAATAGGTTTATCCATTTGTCTAGGGAATCCACATCTATCTGACCTTCAAATACGGGAATATAAAAATTAACCTGTACCTTGAAAGGAGAGGTGCTTCCAAAGTGGTTGTTTGATGAAGATGTGCTTGTTTCTATCAGCAGGCGTTGAAGGATGTGCAAAAAATTCTCCGTCATTTCGTCCATCTGTCGTGTGAGAGCTTGCTCAAGCAACAAATTGATAGGATCTTCTGCTTCGTCGTTTTTCTTTTCTTTTTCCATGGAGGGTTTCTTGGGCATATGAGAGTTATTGTATTCAAGTGAGATAAGATCGAGACCCAAATTTATATACTCATACCTCATTGGAGACATGAACTGAAAAAAAACTGATCAAGAGCAGCCTGCTCTAATACCATTGATCTGGATGATTGTTTTACCACGAAATGAGAGTGGAGATATAATAAAGAAATGAACAGAGATATCACGGATATCCAATAATATAACATAAATGTATCGGATAAGAAACCCTAAAAACAGAGATACAATAATACATGATTTATATTAATGAAAGAAATGTATAGAGACTGTAAAAATACATAGTGAAATACTCGCTAGAATGTTGGCAGCTTATCTCTGAGAAGAGATGTGACGGCTACTCACATTCGCAAGAAGATGGTTACAATGAGGCTCTAAAGGAATTTTTACAATAAAATGGAATGTCAAAAACCTTAGACATCCAAAAACCTAACCATAGGAGATGAAGCGCCAAAAGTCATGTGGACCCCGTTTGGGTAAGTCAGCTCATCAACTTCACGGGGTCGTAACTTTTTCATACGATCTTCATTTTAGGCGCACGATATCCCGTTGGAAAGGTATCGTTGAGAAGATTCATTTTGGTGGATAAATCATACTTTCATCTATCATTGAGAATATTGATCCCAAAAACCTTCATTTAGGCCCTCAAAATGGCCCTGAAAGTTAAAACTGCTAAAAATAGTAAATTTCCAAAATTGCCAGAAAATTGTTTTGAGTGAGTTGGAAAAGGTGGGTGGCCACCGATATCCACCTGGATCATAACCCTTTGCTACTAATCAAGATTTGTATTTATCCACTTTTTCTTCTTCATTCATCTTCTTTTTAAATACTCATTTTCTTCCAATGGAATTTCTTCCAGACGACAACTCCACTAGATACCAAGATTCATTCTTATCCAAGGTTGTCATTTCTTCATCCATGGCCTTTTTCTAGACTTTTCCATCCTCTGAAGCCACTACCTCCCTGAAAGTTCTAGGATCATCATCAATAATATACAAAGAAAAGTTTGAACGGAAATCAGATGGAGTATACTTTTCTGGTAGCCTTCTTTCTTGAACAGATATCCTCAATACTTGAGTATGAGGATATTCTTCTTCTTATTCCCATTCTTTTGTAGAGTCTGATTCATCATCCTTTAAATCAAAATTTATTTTATTTGGTTCTTCCTTACTTGGTAGGACTTCCTGTTTGACAACATCCTTCATTTCTCTAAATACCACATCTCGTCTATACACAACCTTATTAGTTTCTAGGTTCCAAATATTATAACCTTTGAGACCATATTTATACCCAATAAAGATACACTTTTTATCCTTCTTATCTAGCTTACTCATGTTTTTACTTTGGAACATGAACATAGGCCTCACAGCCAAATACATTGAGATGTGTGAGAGAAGGTTTCTTACCTTACCATTCCATATCTCTTGTGGAATTTTGTCATCCAATGTTGTTGAGGGTGATCTGTTGACTAGGTAACATGCAGTACCCACTACCTCTACCCAGAATTATTTCTTTAACCCTACATCATTGAGCATGCACCTTTATTTTTCTGTTAGCATCTTGTTCATCCTTTTTGCAACTTCATTCTAATGAGGTGTATATGGAGTATTCTTCTACCTTTCTCTACCGCACTTCTTACAGAATTATCTAAATTCATTCCCACATAATTTTCTGCCATTATCTGTCCTCAACACCTTAATTATTTTCTCTGATTGATTCTCAACAAGAACCTTAAACTCTTTAAACTTTTCAAATACTTTGGATTTCTTCCTGAGTAAATATATCCACGTATAACTCAAGAATTCATCTATAAATGAGACATAGTACATAGATTTTCCCAATGATGAAACTGATACATGTTCAAACACATCACTATGAACTAGCTATAAAATTCCTTTCTCCCTCGTTGCACCAGAGGGTAATCTTACCCAATTATGCTTCCCATACACACAATGTTAACATAAATCAAAAGTAAAAGCAAAGTTAGGCATACCTTCAACCATACCTTTACTGTGTAGTAGTCGAAGACCCTTCTCTCTGATATTCTCGGGTATTTGATGCCACAACATAACCTTTTCTCAAGAGACTATAGGAGTTCTTTCTTCATCAACTAAAATATTAGGAACAATGGAAATATTACACCCATCACTAATAGTGTTTCCTTGTAGCTTATACATAGTTCCAAACCAAACTCCCTTCAACAACACCATTTCTCCTTGAACCATCCTGCAGGTTTCCTTTTCAAATATTATTTATACCCCTGCATCATCCAGTTTGCTTACAAAAATCAAATCTTTGTCCAATTCTAGGATGTGAAAAACACTAGGTAGTGTTCTAGTCCTTCCATCTATGAGCCTCAACTTGAATTTTCGTCGACTGATGATTCTGGTTGTCGAGTCATCACCTAGGAACACATTACCTCCATCATACCTTTCATATTCACAGAACCACTCCCTGTGGGGAGTCATATGATCTACATGTGTTCTTAATGATCTACATGTGTTCTTGAAGAAGCCAAGTACACATCCCCTCCTTCTTCCTTGGAGGTCTTTTCTTCTGTAGAATGAGATTCTTCGGATCCCTTCTTTTTCTCAACTTTGGATCCACTGCTTCTTGTAGTGCCCTTGTTTTCCATAAATCCAACATACTTTTACAAACTTTTTAGAAGACTTAGATCTTCCCTTAGAATTATATCCCCCACTTGAGGACTTAGATCTATTTATTTCCTAGGAGTGTCCTCTTGCAAATAAAGCATTTTTTCTTTGTCCTTCTATGTTCTGCTGTCTCATCTCCTCCGACAACAAGGATGATACCACTTCTTCAAACTTTAAGGAAGTTTTATTATTACCTATGACCACAACCAGACTATCCCACGAGTCTAGTAAAGACAACAATAAAATGATACACTTATCTTCATTTGAAATTTTAATCTCAATAGATACTAACTAACTTATCACAACATTAAAGGTGTTAAAATGCTCTACCAACGAGTCTCCATCTCTCATCCTTAGGTTATATAACTTCTTTCTCAGGAATAGTTTATTTACTAGGGACTTAGATTGATAAAATTTTCCCAACTTATCCCATAAATCTTTGGTTGTATCTTCCTCTGACACATTTAATAATATTGAATCTGACAGACACAGTCAGATTCTTATCTTTGCCTTCTGATCCAACTTTTTTGAGTCATCTATTGAATTTATTATGCATACAGTACCTAGATATACCGTTATCCACTGATTTGTGTCCACCAACAGATATTCCATCTTGAGCTTCCACAACTCAAAAATTTACCCATTAAACTTCTTGATCTCCATTTTCAAACTACTCGTCATTTCTTTTCACCTGAAAAATCAATACCACAGATATTCCATTGTAACAAGGATTATCACATTCTCGACCCAAAACCTTGACCACAAAGGCATCCCCCTGAAGCCAACAAAGCTCTGATACCAAATGTATATTTTAACCTTGTACAATATTTTACTGCAAACATATTTTCAATAAAAGAACAAAAAATATATAATGGAAAATACACAAATTACACAGATATTTTTCCCTTGGAAACCCAAACAAGGAAAACTAGCATATTCTATATTCATTCATTGTTATACATTATTTACAATAGAATATACAAATAGGAACCAAAATCAGCCAAAAAACATAACCCGGTGACCTGGGTTAGTCAACAACCCTAATCCCTTAAGCAGAAATAGAAAACCATCGACAAAAACCATGCGCTGAAAAACCACCCAACAATGGACATGAAAAATGAGGAAAAATATGATGCATTTCCCAAGGAAAACATATCAGACCCCCATAAACCCCCCCACCCCGTGCACCCGTTGGAACATAGCAGAGACTAGATCTATTACAATGGAAAATACACACATTACACAGATATTTTTCCCTTGGAAACCCAAACAAGGAAAACTAGCATATTTTATATTCATTCATTGTTATACATTATTTACAATAGAATATACAAATAGGATCCAACATCAGCCAAAAAACATAACCCAATGACCTGGGTTAGTCAACAACCCTAATTCCTTAAGCGGAAATAGAAAACCATCGACAAAAACCATGTGCTGAAAAACCACCCAACAATGGACATGAAAAACGAGGAAATATATGACACATTTCCCAAGGAAAACATATATAACCCCCTCAAACCCCCCCACCCCGTGCACCCGTTGCAACATAGAAGAGACTAGAGCTAGTCGTGCAAAGAATATAACACACATCCAACACATTATATCATGTTTGTGTGCATTGGCCTTTTTTCTTTATTTTGGTGTGCTCTCTGATTATTTTTTTTTTGTAAGTAAGAAGTATAATATATTAGAGACCTTCCAGAGGCAAAAAGGAGATTCCAAGTACAGTGATAGTCTGGCTGTGATTACTGGACTACCCCAACAGAGGGGAAACCAGCCCAGTCAGCAGCTTAGTCAGCATAAGTGCAGTAGTGCCTTATAAAAAGTAAAGTCCGAGACAACATAAACATCAATAGAAACTGAAAACAGCTAACACGACCTCTAAAACAGTAAGAGCCTAGATGCTTGACAAGTAACCTGGCCAGGTGGCTTGGAGATCCCCGGTCCAGGGTTCCTCCTCGACATACGTCGTCCCGTCCGCCCATTGCACCTCGACTTCCTCACTTGGCTCAGTTCCAAGGTTGTTCTTCGCAGTGTCCTACATCGGTTGCTTGACAGAATTCACCTCGTCAGCCGTGGTCTCGTGCCCATCCCGTACCATCCCTGACTCATCTGTGCCCTGTAGTATGACATCCTTGCCACTGGTAGTTGCACCGGGTTCCTACTTCGAAGCCTCTCGCAGCTTGGCCTCTCCGACGTCAGCGGTATCGGCACTTGGCTCCTGCCTAGAAGTCGCTCCTTTCGGATCTGAAAGGACAGCCTCGTGCATGGAGGAGAGGAGCTGAAGGAAGAGCTCCACCTTCTCATTTGTAAGTTGCAGTCAAAATTGCAAATCCTCCACCCCCTAGCGAAGTTCGAAGACTAATCCATAGAGGATGGACAAATTGTCTTTTATTTGCTCGCCGTAGATGGTATCAGAAGAGGGGTGCCCACTGTATCCATGCTTTCGCGGAGAAGGAGGTTGCTCGTCTCCTAAATTTCTTGGAAAAGCAGAGAGAGGTATGGTTCGGTGCAGCCACTGGTGGGGCTAGGTGGAGACATGAGGAAGAACAAAGCGACAGAGGGATAATTTCTAGGTTGTTGAAGTGCGCTATCGGCTCTACCTGGAAATGATGGGAGGAGCAAGTGGGAGGTGGAGCGGGAGGAGGAACTGAAGGCCGACGAGGTCTCCAGGGAGAACCCCTCCATGGCCTCCCTCTCAAACGCGGCTTGTGGTTAGGCATAGGGTTCCTGCAGCAGAGGCCGAAGGTCTGGGGATGAAGAGGAGCCACCGGGGACCAGAAAACACTAGCATGAGTCGGCCATGGCCACGAAGGGGGGAGCTCTTCAAACCAACATAGATAATGGACAAAAACCAGAAGCAGAGCCATAAGAAAATGCGTAGGATGGACTGATGGAATTAATTCCCTTTCCTGTCGACAATGAAGCTTATTAAAGTCGCAGGAGGGTGACGGACGGTGGCACGAGCCCGTCACATGGCTTCGTGCCTCGTTAGCATGAGCTGTCCTCCTTCATTCGCCAGGTGGTCTCCACTAACACCCCATCCGGGGGGAGCATCCATCGTCCTAGATTTGCAAATACACTATTGGAGAATGGGGTGATCATGTTCCAGGGTTGAATTGCAGAGGAGTTCCGAGTCACTCCGGTTGATGCCCATATTAGCTAGTTCATCTATAACTTGATTCGCCTTTCTTCTGACATGGCCTGGGATGATGGCCAGGTTAGGTCGCAAAGAATCAGTGATAATATGTAGTCCATGCAGGAGTCTCCAGCTAGGCGATATTCTGTCTGAGTTGGCTCCATTTAAAATTTTCCGCAACAAGTTGATGATGATTTGAGAATCTCCCTCAACGATTAACTTGGTGAAGTTATTTTTGATGGCCAGTTGCAGTCCCTTGGTGAGTTCCCAGAGCTCTGCAGCATTGTTCATGGAGTGTCCTATGGAACCAGCACTGATGAGAAGGATGTTCTCATGATGGTTGCGAAAAACTATTCCATAGCCTGCAGGTCCTGGGTTGCCCTTAGAGGCCCCATCAAAATTGAGCTTGAGGAAGTCCTCTAGGGGAGGAGACCAAAAGGAGGGGTTGCTGGGAGGAGGGGACGTGGGATAGGGAAGACGAGTCTGAAGGGAAGAAGGTGGAGTCCAGAACTGGAGGATGGGAAGTTCGTCTGGGTGGTTATTGAAGTCTGCATCGGACCAAAGATGAGGGGGGAGAGTTTCCAGGATATTACGATAGCACTAATGCCATCATTGTTGCCACGGGAGGGAAAGGCCTTTGGAGAGTCTTTTGTTCCGTTCTTTCCAAGTTTTCTAGAGGATGAATCCTGGTAGAAGTTGCCATACATGATTGAGGAGGGGGGAACGGAAATCTTGGTCCCTCCAGTTCTCTATGGTTTCCAGGATGTTATCTCTTCGACGGTCGGAGGTGCGCATGATAAGCGCAGCTTGATCCCATATTTGAGCAGTGTAATGGCAAGAGTTGAGAAGATGGTTCATTGTTTCCTCTGCCTCTCCACAAAGTGAGAAAATAGAAGGCCCAACAAAGCCTCTTTTCGAAAGGTTGTCCCAGGTTAGGATACTCGAATGGGTGACAAGCCAAAGGAAAAGGGTAATTTTGGGCTAGTGTTTAAGACGTCAGAGCTTGCGCCAGGCTTTCGAGTTAGGGAGGGGAGCTGAAAGAGCTTTGAGCTGGTACGCTTCCCGCGTGCTGAAGGTGCCTTGTGGGCTGTATCCCCACCTCAAAATATCCTCTCCTGCAATTATGGGAATTTTCCGTTTCGCCATCTCTTCTTGCCAAGGGGCTAGATTCACGTGTGCCTCCAGGTCGATGCGTTCCCTATCCATGTGCCACTGGCACCAAGTGTCTTCCTGGGGGTCGGCCCTCCAGTAGTTGGCCACTCTTGTCAGTCCTAACCGAGTAGTTTGAGTACAAATGTTGGTGTCCCATTCCTCCTTGCCCAGTACCATCCATTGTTGCCAGGAGTCTTGCCAGAAAAGGGCGGTCTTCCTATTCCTGATTTCCCAGAAAGCATGCTCAGTCACCAGTTGTCGATTCTGCATGGCTGCTGTCCAAATTAAGGAGCCCGGGTTATCTTCATTCCATCATATTAGGTACTTCTCTTCCACATTTGGAGCATATTTCTTCCTCCAAAGTCCGGCCCAGAGGTCCTGGGGATTTTTATCCATCGCCACCAAATTTTGGCGCTTAGAACCTTGTTCATGATGAAGGGATCCCTTAGTCCCAAGCTGCCTTGCTCCGTGGGTCGACAGAGTTTGTCCCAGCTGACCAAAGCCATTTTCTTCCCTGTATTGAGGCCCTGCCAAATGAAGTTTCTTTGGAGGCATTTGATAGTTGTGAGCACGAATTTTGGAGCAGCCAACGGAGAAAAGGAGTAGATCGGGAGGGCCTGGAGGACAGCCCGGAGAAGAATGAGACGACTGGGAAGGTTTAGAGATCTATAGGTCCAAGAGGAAAGATGATTGGAAAAGGAAGACAAGAGGTGTTCCCAGGAGGAGTTCCGGAGGGCATTATCGATCAAGGGGATGCCAAGCTATTTGGACGGAAGGGAGCTTCTGTTGAAACTGAGGATGCCAGAGATGTGGCGCTGGATTGGAAGGGGAGTGTTGAAGAAAAATATTTGGGATTTATCCTTGTTACAGTCCAGGCATGAATCATCAGAGAAATTTTGGAGGATATCCAGGATAGAGTTGGCTTCTCAGACCGTGGGGATTCCCATCAAGAGGGTGTCGTCAACAAATTGACTGTGTGAGATAGGAGGGGAAATACCATGCAAGGGCAAACCTGTCAAAAGGTTTTTTTCAATCGCTGCATGGATGGATCTGCTTAGGCCCTCATCCAGGATGATGAAAATGAATGGAGAGAGGGGATCACCTTGCCTGATCCCTCTAGAGGGGGAGAAGGGCCGCAAGGGAACACCATTGACGAGAAGAGAGAAGAAAGCCGAGGAGGTTAGATTCACAATCCAAGTTACCCAGGTCAGATCAAATCCAAAAGCCAGAAGCATTGCTCGCGTATATTCCCAGCTAATCTTGTCAAAGGCTTTAGAGAGGTCTAATTTGAGGAGCATACCTGGGGTTTTGGTCTTCTGCAGGGAGTGGATCACTTCATGGGCTAGGATTGCGTTGTCTAGGATTTGTCTACCCTCAACGTAACCTGATTGCTCCGGGGAAATTATTGTCGGTAAGATGGATTTGAGTCTCCTGGCTATCACTTTTGTGAGGAGCTTATAAATGACGTTGCACAGAGATATAGGCCTGAACTGCCTGGGGTGATGAGCCTGCCCTTCTTTGGGGACTAAAGTGATGAAAGTAGCGTTGAGAGCTTGGAGGATATGTCCAGTGGCTCGGGAGTCCTCCAAAATTTCCCAGACTTCTGTTCTAATCATCGTCCAGCAGTGATGGAAGAAGTCGCTGGTGAAGCCGTCGGGGCCAGGAGCCTTACATTTCGGAGTTTCCTGAAGTGCTTGGTCCACTTCCTCAATAGTTATAGGTCTGAGAAGGGCGACGTTTTGTTCCGTGGTGATGAGGGAGGGTACATGCCGCGTGACCTTGATGATGGCCTCTTGTCTGTCCGCAAGGGGTTTTGTGAGGAAGTTTTGAAAATAGCCTATCAAGGTAGCTTCCATGTCTCCATGGGAGTGGACAATATCCCCTTCATCGGAGATGAGGTGAGTGATCTTGTTGGAGTACCATATTTGGATGACAGTTCTATGAAATAATTTGGTATTGCGCTCCCCTTCCTTGAGCCATTGCACCCGCGATTTCTGTTTCCATAAGATCTCTTCTTGTCTTTTCCTGTCTTCTAGTTGTTGATTTATTCTTATTTCCTGGGCTTTGAGCTCATTTGTTAAACCCTGCAGTATGATTTGATGCTGGATCCCTTCCATTTGTGCAGATAGTTGTTTTTTAGCATCAAATATGTTGCCGAAAGTTTGTTGGTTCCAGAGTTTGAGAGTTTGCTTGAGGTTCTTTAACTTTTGCTGAAATCTATACATTTTGGATCCACGAGGGACCTCTGCTTCCCTCCACCAGGTCTGGATGTTTTCTTGGAAATCAGGATGGTCTAGCCAGAACTTCGCAAACCTGAAGGGTTTCTTACCAGGTGTGGTGGGGATATCCATCCATAATTGTAACGGCCAGTGATCGGACCCAGAGAAATTTAGGATAGTGGATTCCATTGCGGTGCCTTCCATCATAAGAGATTTAGATACGAGGAATCTGTCTAGCTTGCAAGCGATTTGGTGTATTCCAGTTCTCCTATTTGTCCAGGTGTGAAGGCCATTATTGGTGTCCAAGTCTATTAGGTGAAGATCATCTATGAGACTATTGAAGTCGTTGGAGTCCCGATCCATTCGCCGTGAGCCTCCCCTTTTTTCCTCCAGGCTGCGGATGATGTTGAATTCACCACCGGCGATCCATTTTTTATACTATGCTTGACTAGAAACATGGCTCAGGATCCTAAGGAAAGCCTACTTGTCCCTTGGGCTGGCCGGGCCATAGACATTGGTCAGGTGTCCGGGCTTATTGGAGCCTATGAGCCTGTAAGCAGCTGTGATGGCCCATTTTGTGGCGAAGAAGTTCTCTAGGAGTACTGCATTGGTGTTCCACAGGATAGTCAGTCCACCAACTGTTCCTGTGGCATCTATTGAGACTGTCGCCCCATGCTTCCAACAGTAGGGTAGAAGCTTGTCAATGTCTTCTGAACTACATTTTGTTTCCTGTAGAAATAAAATCTCTGGTTTTTCTGCTATGATCAGATCCCGTAGCCGTTTTTGCTTGCTACGTCTATTGAGACCTCTGATATTCTAGGTGATGATCTTGATGCTGATGAGGGGGTGGGGAGAGGAGGTAAGCTGTCCGAAATCAGGTTAATTTGTCCTGAGTTTACCATAAAGTTTCCTATTTCTTGTATGAGTCTGTTGGTGGATTTTTTGCCTCGTTTCTTTTCGTCTTTCTAGGTTTTATTTGGATTTTTTGATTGACCACCCTGGATTCCTAGGCCTTTGCTAGATCGAGCTGAGAACCCCGCTGAGGAGTTGAGAAATACCTTTTGGACCTTCTGTAGTTGATCTCTGGGAATGGTGTAGAGTTTTTGTTGCCTATAGGCATGCTCCAAGTGTTCCAGATCTACCCCAGCTAGGTCTTGTTCCTCTAGCTCCATATCCGCCTCCCCATCCTCTGTCTCCTGCAAGTCTTGCGGTTCGAGAGTAGTGTCGAGGGGAGAGAGATCAGTCTCCTTGACCTGGGAGGGTCGTTCCGTACCTTGGTTGGTAGATTGAGGTGCAATTCCCGGAGGAGGTGCATTGGGGTTTACATGATCTAAGGGGTTTTCTGGTTGGTTTTGCAAGATTGCAAACTTATTACTAGTTGAGGGATCTTTGCTTACCTGAGCCAGTTGTTTCCTGCCTCCTTGACGCCTTTTCCCCGCTGGTTGTACAAAGTCGTCCTTGTCCTTGCCTCTTTCTGGGTTCCCTTCTTTTTGAACAGTATTGAGTGGGCATTCTCTGAAGAGGTGACCATGTTCATGGCACTTTCTGCACCAGAATGGGATATGCTCGTAGTCGATGGTTTGAGACCAGTCCTCATCATGATATTCCAATGTGATGGAGCCTGTTAGAAGCTTGGCTATGTTCAGGTACACACAGATGCGTGCGTATGATGTATAGCGCCGCTACTTAGTGGCCTCTGAGGACTTGACATAAATGCCTATGGTGTTACCGATGTTGGCCAGGACCTCTTCTAGCGAGAAATCCTGGGGCAGGGAGTATAATCTAATCTAGATCGGTGTGTGGGCAAAGTCTTCCTTCTCAAGGCTGAACTTCTCGGTCCAAAATCTTTAAAAAAGTCCTGCCGAGTTGTAAAAATATGGCCCCCCATCAAAGATGCAATTTCGATCCTCCAGGTTGTGGAAGATAATAGTAAAGAAACCCTTAGAACCCAGTTGTAAGTTGTAATTCCCTCTCGGTTTCCACCAGTACTGTATCCATTTGATTAGATCTCGCTCAGAGGGCCAGAGCCCTAGGAATTTGCCTACCAGGGCGTAGTCCCGCATGTATTTCTTTTGTTCTTCAATACGTGGTGTGCTAATAATATATTTCGGGGCCTGTGGAGCTTGAGGGATACACTTACCCGACATCCAAGGATTTGACGTAGGGGCGGGGACATTCTCTTTTGACGGATCTATATCCATTTCTCGGCCTTTGAAGGTTCCTTCCACCAGGATCTTTGCGCACAGGTCTGGTGGCAGCTCGAAGGTTGGGCGCTTCGCCCCTTCTGTAGGATTTCCATTTTCCATGATTTGGCTATAGGAGGCGCCCGATGGCTCCCCCTCCTTGCGAATCATGGCCCCAATGGGGCAATAGTTGTGGTTTCATAGATCAGGTCTGCGGAGAGGCTCCAAACCCTAGTTGCAGAGCGCAGATTGCCTTGTGCTCTATGATTATTAGTTGGCTTAGGATTTTGTATTATATCTTGAGTTCTGAGTCATTGCGTAGAAATAAATTCCTCCTCACCGGTATATTCATCTATTGAAGTTTCCACCGCGTCTTGATGCTTTACCGAATATTCCTTCTAAAAGGCATAGATTTAATAAGCGTGGTACATATATCCCCACCTCCCAGACTTGTGATCGTCCAACTATGAGTGTTGATTCATATATGAACATCTAGGGAAGTCCTTTGACTCCCTTCTCTTCTGTGATTATTGTGATCCCCTTAAATCCCTCATCCTCAACAGTGTGGGTGTCATAGGCTCCCTCATATAGTGTTACCCAACATGTGAGCTCTACTCGACCCACGGGGATGAACCCTTTTAGATATCTTTTTGATATGAAGAATCACGATTATCAGTCAATACCTTCAACCTCTAATCCATTTTCTTTTGGTATTCTTGACATGACATCACAACTATCATCCTCTGTTTCAATGGCTAATGTAAATCCTAGTTTTGGGTCTAGGGGAACGACCCCTCCTTTTGTTCCTTTATCATTTGGTGGAGGTCATATTCCCCAAGTGAATCCTATGGTTGGAGGTTGGAATCCTCCTTCCTCTAGGCCTAATCCTAGATTCAGTTCTTCGGGATGGAGTGCTCAAATGGGTGGTCAATTTAATTCCTATATTTTGTTCTTCATTCCCTCTTCCTCCATTCCAATTCCGATGAACACATTTACTATGGTGAATCCCCCTCTGTCCTATGGTGTTCCATCCGGAGGGAGTCAGTTTCACAGTATGGGAAACCCCTATCATGGATTTTCTTTGTCTAGGGGAAACATATATAATCCTTATCATGTCTCTTTTGTGGGTATGGTTCCCTTACAACCTTTCATGGAGCAATACCATCCTCCTCATTGGTCTCTTCATCTATTGAATTTACCATTGCGTCTTGATCCTTTACCAAATCTGCCTTCTAAAATGCGTAGAGTTAATAAGTGTGGTACATATATCTCCACCTCCTAGAATTGTGATCATCCAAGTATGAGTGTTGACTCAGATATGAACATATAGAGAATTCCTTTGACTCCCTTCTCTACCGTGATTATTGAGATTCCCTAGGCTCCCTCATATAGTGTTACCCAACATGTGAGCTCTACTCAACCCACAGGGGTGAACCCTTTCATATCTCTTTTTGATATGCAAAATCACGATTATCAATCAATACCTTCAACCTCTAATCCATTTTCTTTTTGTATTCCTGACATGACATCGCAACTCTCATCCTCTGTTTAAATGGATAATGTGAATCCTAGTTTTGGGTCTAGGGGAACGATGCCTCCTTTTGTTCCTTTATCATTTGGTGGAGGTCATATTCCCCAAGTGAATCCTATGGTTGGAGGTTGGAATCCTCCTTCCTCTGGGACTAATCCTAGCTTTAGTGCTCTAGGATGGAGTGCTCAAATGGGCGGTCAATTTAATTCCTATATTTTTTTCTTCATTCCCTCTTCCCCCATGCCAATTCCGATGAACACATTTATTATGGAAAAACCCCCTCTGTCCTCTGGTGTTCCATATGAAGGGAGTCAGTTTCATAGTATGGGAAACCCCTATGATGGTGTTCCTTTGTTTGGGGGAAACATATATAATGCTTATCATGTCTCTTCCATGAGTATGGTTCCCTTACAACTTTTCATGAATCAATTTGGAGGAGGATACTATCCTATCAGATAGGGAAATGGTATATACCATAACCTTGGATGGTCTATAATCCCTTAGCCCCAATATTTCCCATGAGCATGGTCTCAAACATCGCAACCCCGACTCCCTTTTCTGGCCATGCTAAATCTACCAGATTTTTTGAAGTTAATGAATGACCTTGTGCATCACAATCAGTCATGGCCCCTCCTCCCCACCAAGATTCCTTTGGACATTCCAAAATTCAAGGAAAATACTAGTGAGGACCCAGGTGATCACGTGACTAATTTTCATCTATGGTGCTCATCTAACTCCCTAAATGAATATTCTATCAAATTGAGTCTATTTCAACTCACCCTTATGGTTGTCACTACGAAATGGTACATTGAGCTACTGGGGGGGACATATGGAACTTTCAATCAGATGGTATTGGTTTCTTTCAATCACTTCCAATTATCATTTCATTATGATGTCGACCTAGAAATTTTGATGACCCTACAACAATATAAATCCACACATATCTCTGATCATATCCAAGAGTGGCACAAACGGAAGAGGTTGATTAAATCCTAAATTCCTCCATAGTTTATGTTGGAATGGTTCCTTAAGTCTTTGTTTCTTTATATTTTGAAGGATGTCTCTACATCTGGAGTAACATCCGAGGAAGGAACCATCTTCAAATTCCAGCAATTGGACCTTATATATGCTCAATATGGGATGTTTTATGAAATTATCCCCGACGCACAACGATCAAACTATGATCCTAGACAAAATCCCAGGCCTCATGTTGATGGCATTATAGGATCCACAAATTCTAACAATACAAACTTGGTGACAAACCAATTGAAATATTTGTCTCTAATCCATCCTATAGTAGGACAAGCTTTAGATTCATCCTCCACCACCACCCATTCGACATATGTGCATTATGTATAGTCGTCATCTAACCCGAATGGTAACCAAAAACCAAGAGGGACTAAGAAGAAAGGATGAGGTAATAATCATAAGGGTGGGAAAAATAATAATAAAGCCAAGGAAGACACTAATAATGATAAATCGAATAACAATGTTGGTGAGGGAAAGAAAGAGAAGTGGAAGGTGAAGTATCCTTGTAAACTTTGTAAATATGATCACCGTACCCACTTCTGCCCCAAAATCGAGGAATCCTTGAGGCTCTTATCACAGCTGCATGTTGTGCTAACAAAATTATTTCCACATAATCAACATATGGCCTCGTGGATCTACAACACTAGAAATGCATTGAGTTGGAGTAAAAAATCCTTGGTGCATGAAGGTGTCCATCTATGTGTTAATATGGTTAAGTCTCATATTGTTGTAGCCACTAGATCTCATGATTATGATTCTTCATAGATTGTTATAGGTCCAGAGTCTCTTCCTCCCCCAGAAACACCCTTGCAGATCGAAAAGTTGGAACCTACGCCTCATATTTTGAAAGGAGTACTAAAGTGATCTGCTCATAATCCTAATGCCAGATCCTTCCAGAACTATTCGATTGTCAAATATTTGGGCCAAACCCCCTATGAAATTTCGACTTTGGAGGTGCTTTAGACATGTCCTTCATAGAGGAACGCCTTGCTATTTGTGTTGGGATATCTACACCCAAGTGGCTCAAAGCTTATCAAGTTTGATGTAATGGATGTTAATCCTTTCTTACCTTACCACATGGTCTTTCAAATACACGTGGAATACACGAAAATTACCATCAAATGTATTGTAATTGATGAAGGTGTTGTGACATGCATGATGTCCCTAACCTGTTGGATATCCATTGGATCTCTGACCCTATATCAATCCATGACTATGTTGACCGCATTTGATGGGAATTTGTTTCGACCCTATAGAATCCTTCCAAGTTTTCCGGTTCAGTTAGGTGGGAAGAATTTGGAGGTCGATGTCGAGGTGGTTGATGCACTTCTCGAATACAATTTGCTACTAGGGTGTAATTGGACTTATGCCATGACAGTCGTCATGTTGTCAGTTTTACACACTTCATGTTTTCCTCATGAAGGGAAGATAGTGATGATTGATCAGTTGTCTTTTGCGCATGCTATTCCTTGTGCATTGGTTGGACCTTCGGTCCCTGTGATTGATAATTTTCAGCAAGAAACTGAGGATGTTGGTGTCAGGATGTATTCCTCTTTGATGGGTAGGTTTTATTTTATGGCACCAATTCACCATACTCATGCCATTTTCAGCGAGTCTTCATCATTGATGAGGTTCGTTCATTTTTGTACTTTGTATTTCAACGAACCTTGGACCCTACCTTCCCTTACTATGTAGTACAAAGGTCAGTTTCACATTGGGATGGAGATGCCATTGTCAATAGTAGAATTTTTGTATCAGGCTATCATAGATGCTAGTGTTGATCAAGATCCTTCGTCCACATGGATGGATGAGGTGGATCATGTTTTAGAGCCCATATGGGTCACTCAATAATTTTTTTTACATGATTGCCTCGATGATACTTTACCTTCGGACGAAGCCATCTTATAGGCCATGTTTGGTCCTGATAGGCCTTGGGCCAATATGCATCATCGATTCTATTTTCTCCCGGAGGTTGTTAAGATTGAATAGGATGACTTTAGATCTACCTTGAGTGATATGGTTGGTCATTTTGTGGTAAAATCGAGAATGTATATATCTGTACATATTTTTTGCCTGAATAAATTCATATCTACACCGATCTCTTCAAATAATTCTTAGATGTATTCGCTTGGACATATGAAGAGATGTCAGGGATCGACCCTGACATTCTCGAGCAAATTTTTAGATTTGTTAATCCTAGGAAGGACCCCTCTATTAAGGTATAATTTGAGAAGGTAATTAGTGTTGGTTTCATCTACCCAATTCCCTTGACTAAATGGGTGTCCAATCATGTTCTCGTAAATAAAAAGAAAGGAATTGTGTGCATGTGTATGAATTTTAGAGACCTGAATAAGGCATGTCCCAAAGATAACTTCCCTACTCCTTTCATTGACTAGATTATTGAAGAGTGTGTGGGAAGAAAAGTCTTTTCCTTTATGGATAGTTCTTTTAGGGTATAATCAAATTCAGATCAAACCCAAGGATCGACACAAGATGGAGTTTATTTGTCCTTGGGGTACCTTTTCATATCGAAAAATGCCTTTCAGTATTAAAAATGACGTAGAAACCTTCCAACATGCCATGACCTTTGGATTTCATGATCTTATGCATATCGTAGAATATTATTTATATGATCTCACTACTCACTCTCATAAGAGACTAGATCAATCCACTCACCTTCGACTAGTATTTTAGATATCTAATTATTTTCACATTCAGTTAAACCCTCACAAGTGCATCTTCTGTGTCAGGTCTAGTCATATTTTAAGGTTCATAGTTTCTAAGCATGGGATCATGGTGGATCCTATGAAGATTGAGGAAATACTTTGGTTGCCTCCCCCACAAAACATTCAACAAATTCAAGTTTTATAGGGAAAGGATGACGTCCTGTGTCGTTTCATAGTGAACTATGCCAATTTAACTAAATGTTTCATGAATCTTTTGAATAAGGAAACTTCGTTTATATGGGATGAGCAAGCCCATGAATCCTTCAATTATCTTAAGAAATATTTGGTATCAACACCTTTGTTGAAGCCCTTAGACTACAATAGAGACTATTTTCTTTATACTGATGCATTTGAAGGGACAGTTGGTATGGTATTGGTTTAGGAGGACAATGATATCCATGATCACATTATCTACTATCTCAGTCAAAACCTAGTTGGTCCTGTAATTAAATACTCTCACATAGAGAAGCTAGCCTTGGTTGTCGTACATGTGGTTCATAGATTACGACATTATATATTAATTTTCAAAACTACCATGGTTGTGGATATCAATCCATTTCAATACGTCCTTATCAAACATATCATAGGGGGGAAATACAATAAGTGGAATTTTATTTTGCAAGCATTTGATCTAGATTTTGCTTCTGCGAAATATAAGATATCACTAGTTTTTGTCGAATTGATGTCGGAGTTCCCTCAACTAGATGAGGACATTTTTCATGAAAATTTGTTTGCAAATGAACATATTTTCCTTATCTCATCTTCAAACCCCTGGTTTGGAGACATTTTGATCTATCTTCAAACCTTGAAGCTACCCCAACATTTGTCGAGAGATGATCGATGATGTATACATCATTAGGCTAAGAACTACCTCATTATCGATGACACTTTGTATCTCTAAGGGGTGGATAATATATTACGCCATTTCTTGACTCACTATGAATATGAAGTTATTCTCAATGAATGTCACATTGGCGCATGTGGTGGTCATTTATTCGGGATTGTGATAGCCCAAAAAATATTGTGAGTTGGTTATTTTTGGCCATCAATTTTTAAAGATTGTGTTGAAGCGGTCAAGAAATGTCACCCTTTCTAGATGTTCATACATAAAATGCACTTTAACCCAACCCCTCTTCACCCAGTCATCATCATTGGTCCCTTCACCAAGTGGGGGGTGGATTTTATGGACTGCAACCCACCTTTGGTTGGGGGGCACCATCATATTATCGTGGTCATGGATTATTTTAATAAATGGGTAGAGGCCATGCCTACCATTAAATCCAATGGTAATACTATAGCATTATTCATGTTCAACCAAATTATAGCCTAGTTTGTAATCCCAAAATAGATTGTCACTCAATAGGGAAGTCACTTTTAGAATGAAATGATGAAAGAGTTGGCATCAAAGATGGTATTTAAGAACAGTCATTCTTCCCCTAAATATCCCCAGGAAAATGGACAAGTAGAGGCGGTGGATAAATCTCTTAAGACCATCTTGCAAAAATCTTCCAGCCAAATTAAATCTTAATGGCATCTGATGCTTTACCCTGAACTTTGGGCATATCAAACCATAATAAATACTTCCATTGGTTTCTCTTCTTTTCAGTTAGTACATAGAGTTGAGTCGATTCCTACGATTGAATGCAAAATCCCTTCCCTTAAGTTCGCATTTGAGCTCCTACCTAACACATCCGATCTTGAAGAACACCTCATGTTCCTAGAGAGCCTTGATGAGAAGAGTCGAGATTCCTCTATGGATATTTAAGATAATAAACGATGTGTTAAGGTTAAATATGATAAACATGTCTATCCCTGGCAGTACATTGAGGATGACTTGGTTCTACTTTATGACCAAGCCAAAGAACCTCTAGGGGCAGGTAAGTTCAACCCCATGTGGCACGATCCTTATATCGTGAGAAATGTCTTAGAGAAAGGATCCTACGAAGTAGAATATTATGAAGGGAATATGATGGATGAGCCCAGAAATGGGATCTACCTTAAAAGTTGTTATGCTCGAGCCCTCAAACTTGGGCTTGACCTTTGTATACTAGTGTATCTTAGTGTATATACTTCTTTATTTTTTCTTTGCATCATTTTCTTGCTTATAAAGTTTTCCCTTGGTTGGAATATGTCAACGGAATCTTCGGTTTCCTTAGGATTCGTGGATGGTTCCATTCGTCATATGCAGAACATGGATTCCATCGCTTGGGTCATTTACTCATTCTAGGTTCAACTAGTGTCTTTAGGTCGCATTTGTCTGGAGCCATCAACGAATAATGTGGCTAAGTAGAGCACCATTATAGATCTATTACATGGTGTTCTATATTTATAAGTTCACATGGAATCCTAGTTACTTGTATGTCATTTGAATGGAAGTTACTGTGTTAGAGATCCTAATCTACTCTGACGATTCCTATAGGTATGACTTTTGGAACAATACTTTGATTTTATTACTTATAATCACATCCCTATAATTTATAATCATGTATCTAGTCCATATGCTAATTACATTTTAGATTGACATTTGTCACATAACTAAGTAAATAAAATACATTCATAAATTTAGACATTGCAACATATATAAGTAAAGTCGAAGACCAATTTTTTTATATTTCATCCTTCCAAGTCCAAAAAATATGGTGACATAATACAAAATGTGTTAAGAACCAAATATCAATATAGCATAGAAAAACCTCAGAAAAAGTATTCAACGCCTTGAAAAAGAGATAATTTCATATAATAAGCCTTGTCGAGGGGGCAACCTCCTTTTACCCCACTTAAATGTTCATGTACAAATGATTCAAAATGAAAATGTATCCTTGGTATATATAGGAGACTAGGAGGTATAATTACAACTAATGGCCTAAAGCCGACATAAATAAAATAACATTACTAATATAATATATCCAAATAAGGGGTAATGAGCCAATATTAGGGCTTTACATGCCCCTCCCCTTGAGACAAGTGTTGTCTTCAACGCTTGAGTAACTCTGGATGCTTCTGTATAAAAGACTCATCTTCCCAAGTGGAATATCCAGCTGATAGTTTCCTCCATTTAATGAGATACTCTGAAATGGATCTATTCCTCGGCTGGTGAATTCTTGTGTCAGTGATGGCTTCAGGCTACAATATGATTTTTCCTTCCTCGTCAAGTTCTGGAAATATAGTTTGAACTGGTGTTATCGGACTAATCGGTAGGTGCGGACACTAACAGATCTCCCTAGATCCACCTGGATCTAGAACAAAACAGGACAGGACATGACTCTTTCCCTAAGTTATGACCATTGAATTAGCTAGTAGGGAGGAAGAAGTAACATACCTTTATATCGCTTCCTAGGGTCTCTGTTTCTACCACTTCACTCCGGTGCTCTCATGAGGTCAAGACCAAGACAACGCAAACCAACCAAAGTGAAGATAGAAAAATATATTCAATCGTCAACTTATGTGTATGATCAAGGAATTACACAATAAAGTAAGGATGGCTTTATGGGAAAAGGACATGCCGCTGTATCATATTAATCGAAAGTAGAATATACAACCCGATCACCTTGATGTTGCAAGCTTCCTTTCGGTGGCTCTTGGCTCCAACACACACACACTTGCTCGATCCTTGTATGAAGAAGATCCAATTCCTCTTGATAGACTTGCTAGAGTCTCCAAGCTCTAGATCCAATTCCTCTTGATAGACTTGCTAGAGTCTCCAAGCTCCTGTTCAAGCTAGGTCCTTCACACAATTCTTTCACCAATTCTCCAATAAATCTTGCTTAACCTTTTCCATGAGAATCCGATCAATATATAGGAGAGGATGAGATGGTTACTTGGATAAGAATGATCCCACAATATCAGGGAAACCAATAAAGAGATAACCATTCGAATGCCAACCCATTCTCTAGAAGATTCCCTTCTAGAACCATTGAGACTTCATCTTTTTTCAAGATTTAGAACAAGTTCGCACCCTAGCTATGTAGCACAGTGTGAGAAGTTTGCACCCTAGATGAAGGCAGCCTGCGAGAATGGGTCATTCTCTCACCCTAGGATATTAGCAACCTGCGAACTCTATTCAAAAATATGTTTTCTGGGAAGAGATGAATGTCACTTTTCTCAAGAGAAAGTTCTTATTAGGATCTTGAGTACACCATCATCAATACACCATCATGATGACCAAAATCATGGGTAACAAAATCCCCCCCAAAGTATGAGGCTGGAATCAGTGACAGCCGAAATGCTTTGTAAACTGCGTGTGTGTGTGTATGTCGGAAACCAGGAGTGCACATAATCGGAAACCTGCGAACACCCAAGCATCTGCAGAATATCATACTAGTTCTGAGGTAGGCATTCCCATACTCAGATCAAAGACGGATGACATTATAGACATAGGTCATGGCCACCAATCATACACTATGGATCCATGTCATCAAAATATAGCATAGCCACTAGGAATACGCTGTGTATCTATGCAAGAAAATTCAAATTGAGATGGCATAGCCACGAGACATACAAAGTGGATCTATGTGTCGCAAATTATACATATTCCATCACAACCTAGACAAAGAGATGATATCCAGGGTCTTCAATCCCCTCACCGAAAAGTACAAATCTAACCATGTGATTACATGTGTTGAAGTCGAAGATGGTAGAAACCACTTGATTACCGGTCATTGATGAAACCGTTAACAAGTGCGAGGGAAATCACCATTAATGTCAATGACTCCCAAGGTACACTAGTACAATCCATCGAGTGTGAATGAATGAGTTGAGGTCGAACATCCGATGAAATCTTTCGATCAGGGGTCAATGATGTAAACCCATTGTTGAAAGCGAGGAAACCTGCCATTGAGGCATGCAAGTTCCAAGGTACCAAAGAATTTCTAAGTCTTGTTTCCGGATAATGAGATGAAGTCGACGGAACAAAACTCATCACAGGAGGGCCTTGATGTATCCCCCATCAATGACACGAAATGAGTAACAGATTTTGAAGGTGAAATAGAGTATGATGTAAGTTGGACTGGACACAGGGAAGGCCAACACAAAGATAATGGACAACTACAGATGGCCGACTCAATAGAGGTTTCGGATGAACTTCTCTTGAACATATGAACGACACGACCAATGATTTGGTAGTATTGACTCAGAGACAATGCAAGGTATGACCTTGTAGCAAATCGAATGAGAGACAAATGGATTTCCCAAACCAACTTCAAATAATGAATAGGGGTGTCATGTTCAAGAGCGACACTTACTGCCAATTAATATGAATATGAGAACACATCCCTTTCCCAAATTTTCCCCCACCATTTTTGGCGAGTACCTCTTTATTTTTACGCAAGCTTGAGGAGGATAACATATGCTTGTTGATATATTCTTATCCTTTGGATAAGTCCTTCGGAGTATTTTTAACGAACCCTAGGAAGGAGTGGTTCGGTCCCATTATGGGTCTGTCGATGTTTGTTTAACGAGTCCAAAGATATAAAACTCGAAGGTTTTTCATGATTATAGAGTCTGGAAAAACACTTAAAAGAGAACTCTCTCAATTCCTTCTTCGTAAAATAGTCTGGTGAGACCGAAAAAGAGATAAATTATCACCCAACAGATGCTTTCTTCAAATAGTTTATCGAGTGTGAAAATAGCAAAGTCGCTCGGCTATCTTTTCATGTTTAGAGAGTCTGAAAAGAGCTTAAAGAGGACTCCAAGGGGGTTCATTTTTCGTATAACCTTGTTGAGCCCGAAAAAGTGATAAAAGTGTGCTCGATCGCGTTCTCATGTATTTTTGAGCGTGAGAACGGACAAAGACCAAGCTCGAGGTTTTGTACAAAAACCATAAAAAACAATCAAAACATGTGATAAAGAAGAAAAATGTATCTGCATCCCTGTGCATGAACATCAAAGTCGTTACGCCTGCAAAAGCTGTACTCAAAAAGGCATTAGGCATTAGGTTTTAATAAATACATTATTATAAATTCCAAAACCATGGTAAAAGTAAATATAAAGGGGTAAAAACTCTTTTTACCATATCATTTTAACTTTACCAATATTTGAGCCCCAAAACCCCTCTTTTACCCTTGAAATTCGGCGTTCGATTGCAGGAGTTATGAGCATCCATTCAACAAACCATTAGCGGTAGTGAGGTATGCTCTTTGTCCTCTACCTTTTCATGGTTTAATTTTTCATTTTCATTGGCAAAAAACACAGTTTTAAGTCTCTTTTGGGGGCTAAAGTCGTGCTCAGCCATTCTCGCAGGTGAGCCACATGGGACCTGCAAGAATGGGTCATTCTCGCAGGTGAGCCACACAGGACCTGCGAGAATGGGTCATTCTTGCAGGTGAGCCCAAAGGCGCCTACGAGAACCTCACATTGTTCCTAAAGGGAACCTGCGAGAACCGCAAAGTGTAAAAGTTTTTTAAAGTTTTGCTCATTGAAAAGATACCAAATGTTGAATAGAGTTATTAACTTTCTTCTTGTGCTTATTATGAAGGTATTTGGCCATCACTATGGTTCTGGAATGGCATGAAAGGGAGCACGAAGAAGATAATTCCATTGCTAGAAATCATCCGGCCACCATTACCGCTTTACGAGAATATGGTCTTCTGAAGTTCTTTCATATCCCAAGCATGAGGGCCCAAGTTAGGTTATTGGAGTACCTTGTGCATATGTGGGATACCGATCAACAAGTATTCCATGTAGGGGTCCACACATTGTCCTTGGATATTGAGGACATTTAATTCTTGATAGGATTGTCACGGCGTGGGTACCACATGAGCCTGACTGGTAGCAGAGGTGGTGGGCTACCTATGAGTGAATACTGCCACTTGCACTGTGTTCCAGAGGTAGAGAGGAGCAAAGGGAAAGTAGCTATTTGGGGAGTGCAGGATTTGAACCTCCACACTATTTTTTTCACCATTTCTCATCTAGCTTGGAGTTCTTCTCCTCACATTGCTCTCCAGAGCTACTTTCAGTATGCCATAGAGTGTACTGAGCCTCAGGTTTTTAACTGGGCAGATGCAGTGCTTCAGAGCATGAAGAGGTAATTGACCAAATGCAGGCAAGGTAACCTGAAGCAATTTGGGTACGGATCTTTGTTGGTGTCCTTATTTCTCGAGAGGGTTCCTTTACTGAGGCTGCAGGTGGAGTGGGATTTACCGGCTCCAACAGATCCAAGAATGCTGAGATGGTGTCATCTCATGGCCCGACATGTAGCTGGACCAATTATCAAATATGATGATACCTTCTTCGATTGGTTGCAACCATAGATGCTGATGGTCAAAGATTATGCTTATGCCGGGTTGGATTTCTGAGGATATCCGAATTTGGTTTTGCTCGAGGATGATCAGTGGGGGGAACTTGGTAAGAAGTACAAATTTTTTTCTTTTTAAATGTTTTTGTGAATTTTATCATATGCAAATGTTTTTTAACATTCGTCCAAGGTCTAAATAAAAAATTCGTTTTTGATGACACAGATGTGGGACCTTACTGACCTCCTGGTACTTCTCCCATTCAGTGACGAGGAGAGGTGGCTCTAGTGCCAAAATGGGATGTCGAGGATTATGAAGCGGTGGAACAAAACCTAGAGGGTTTGACAACAGATATTCCAGACATGCCCCTTGGAGAGGTTCCACGATGTTATCAACGTCACATAGTAGGAGTGTCAGAGTCCATTGGCTGACTGCTTCGTAGGGTTTCCTGGGCAGTTGTGTGTTACCATGAACGTCATCCATGACATCACTTTGTAGAAGCTATGAGCTTCAGATTTTGAAATTTTGGTCCTATGACAAAACTTTTTGTAAAAACTCTTTTGATCGTTATATATACATACGACTTCTACCGGTTTATCTTGTGTTGTGTGAAAATTGATGTGATTGATTTATAAATGATCCAAATGTATGTCTAATACATAGTTAGCCAATGCATCAGTTCATGTATTTAGACATCTAGGAATATGTTGATATTCAATATAATCAAAATAACGTTCCAAGAGGCGAATTCGCAAATACACCCGTAACAAAGTAGGACTTCGAATAGTATAGACATTACCTAACTGTAGTACTACAAGCTGCGAATCGAGTCGCACAAACAAATGATGGATTCCGAGCGAGATAGCATCAATCAACAATTCGATAATGGCGCTATACTCTGCAATATTGCTGGTCGCACGACCGAGACACACACCTCGTAAGGAGACAAGTTCGTTTGTAGGGGCGTAAATTGCCCATGCAGCAGAAGCAAGGTTCTGAGTACTACAACTAGCGACATCAGTGAAGCCAATGTAGGGTAGCAAAGACTTCGACATATGGAAATCAAACACAACGTCACATAAGGGTAGAGACCAGATAATGACAAAAGAAAGTTATAGTAACACACACGAAGTATGATACAATAAAAAATACAAGTACTCATGCACAAGTGATTTTATGCATAGTACTTATTCAAGTACAACACATTCCTGGGTTCACTCAAAGGGATACCATCATAATCTACTAACTCATAAGCCCCGTTTTCCAACACTCGTCTAACGATATAAGGACCTCGCCACATGGCTTTGAATTTTCCAGCTCCTAGCATATCTCGATCTTGTTCATAGAGGAGAACGAGATCTCCTTTGGAGAAAACGCGAGGCTTGACATGTTTTTTGTATTGGGCCTTGACATGTTTTTTCTGAGCTTCTATGACTAGGGCGAGGCTATACAATAGACGTTCTTCCTCAACGGAATTATTTGGTAGGAGTTCAACAACTAGTTTTAAAGAGGGTATCTCGCATTCAATCGGGAGAATGGCTTCCAAACCATAGACTAACCGAAAAGGTGTAAACCCAATAGCGGACTTGACGGATGTCCGGTAAGCCCAAAATGCCAAAAACAACATTGTGTGCCAACTTGTTTTGTGAATCCCTATCATTCGTTAGAGCATAGTTATGAGAACTTTGTTAATTTCTTCGACTTGGCCATTGGATTGTGGGTAATAGGGCATTGAGTTTTCATGGTGAAGACCCAACTTTTCAGTAAGTTCGGACATCATGAAGTTTCTAAAGTGGCTACCGTGATCAGTGACAATAGCCTGGGGAACACCAAAACGAGCTATGATGTGATTAAAAATGAATAATGTTGTGGTCTTTCTAGTGTTGTCAAATTTCGGCATCGCCTTGGCCCATTTCGTAAAGTAATCTATAGCTACAATAATGTATCCATGCCCCCTGGCCGAGTGGGGGTGACATGTCATGAAATCGATGCCCCATTTCGCAAAGGGACCAATGGAGACCACAGGGTGAAGAGGAGCGGGATGTGACCGTATCTTATGATTATAGGTCTGGCAAGCATGGCATTTTTGAATGGCGATTATGCAGTCATTAAATAAAGAAGGCCCAAAATACCCTGCTCGTAAGATCTTTTCGGCAGTAGCATACCCAGACATATGACCACCACAGGCTCCAGAATGGAATTCATTCAGAGATTTCTCGGCTTCGTCGAACGTTAGGCAGCATCGAAAAATGGAGTCAATCCCCCGACGATAAAGAGTATCCCCGAGGATAATATATTGACGGGATTGGTAGCGTATTTGACGTCGGTCAGTACTAGACAAAGTTGGCCGGAAAGTCTGGGTTTGGAGATATATGATGATATCACCATACCAAAGATCATCAGTGCTGATGAGGAAAAGGGATTCATTAGGTAATGAATCAGCTACTACATTTTCCATTTCAGAATAGGGAAATTCACATATCAACTCGACAAACACTAAGGACTTCTTGGACTTGGCGCGTTCGAATTCCAAGTCAAACTCCTGGAGTATCACAATCCATTTGGAGTATTTTCCCCCTAGCAATTGACGTGTGAGAATGTGTTGCATAGGGTTGCAGTTAGAAATCATTGTAGTCTTGTAAGAGAGGATATATTGCCAGAAGCGTTGGACGGCTTGGATGGCTACCAACGTCAGTTTTTCGACATGTAAATACTTGATTTCGGACAAAAACATCTATCGAACCATTATCGACGAGGGTGCCTCGACGTGTGTCATGTCTCTTACTTACTGGAAAACCATTGGCTCTCCCTCTTTGAATGAATCCCAGAACACTCTCAAAGCCTTCAATGGATCTGGTTTTAAGCCCTACAATGTCCTTCCTTCGTTGCCCATCACGTTAGAAGGCAAAACGGTCCAAGTCGAAGTGGAAGTCTTTGACGCTCCCCTTGATTACAATCTTCTGCTTGGCCAAAACTAGATCGATTCCATGCACGCAGTTGTGTCGGGTGTTGAGGAAGTGTCGGAATGAAACCAGGAAGAGAGTGCCCAGAAGAAGAGGGACCACCAGGAGTGTCACATGGGGTTTGTGGAGGATTTGAAATGGAAGCATTTAACGCATGGTATCCAGGCGGTAGTGTCGGAGTGATACTGGGCGTGAGCGGTGTGTCGATGAGGGATTTACTAATCGTGGTAATCCCGGTGTGAATATTCGTAGTATCTGGGTGATGGGCCATTTCGATAGGGATGGTCAAGATGTGATCAGATCGCGGGGTGTCTGTACCAGGAAAATAATAGGCAGTAGTAAACGGTACTGTCTCTAGGTTGGAGATTTCAGAAATCATAGGTGAGATGATGGTTTCAATGCCTGATCCTGCACCAAAAAGGTCTCGTCTAAAAACGCCCGTAGACCAAAAAGGATCTTGGCCTTCTATGCTTGGAAAGGGTCCAACCGACGATCCAAAAGACACAACAACTAAGTCTCCGGAAGAATTCAGTCGCATAAATTGTTGCTCATAATCGAGGTGAAGTCGAAAGTCCTCTCGAGTATTGGTAATCCGGAAATGTTCTAGAGAGTCGGTGTGTTCCACTTGTGGCATGGAACCATCTTGGACTTCACTCTGCTGAGGAGAGCCCTAAGGTGAGCTTGTAAGTAGGGGTTGAGAACCTTCTAGATGCTCCAGAGATAAACCCTACATTCTACGTGAACGATATGGAGGATCTATTGTGAATGAGTGACAAACTTACGAAGAAAATCGTATGGTCAACTTGGGTAAACAAACAACATGTGCTAGTAAACAAAATCTAGGAAACAATACCAAGCAAACAAGACTTTCTAATTCCGAAGTCACTAGTTGGTGATGAAATCCAACGTCGCAACAACGAGACGAGAAGGGGATAGGCTAGGGTGGAAAAGTTACGCTGACGACCTGCTTAACGGACTTACACCCTGGTCCAAGCTCCCACACATAATCATGGGTATACCCTCCAAGGAGCCCGAGTGAGTTTGGTCAACGTCGATTCCAGGTACCGTGAACACTTGCCCCTTCACAGTCACCTTGTGTAAGACCCTAGAAAGATAGGCCACTAAGGTTACCACCAACAACAATAAAGCCTGGGGGGAGAGTCGACAGTCCTATCCACACGAAAGGGCAGGGTATCTAGCCCAAAATCAACTCAAGAGGCTTCCACTCATCATTGTGGGTATACCTCCAAGTGACCCCAGTAATATGTGCAATCTCTACACCGATATCAACAAAATAAGGTGAGTAACTCTGTCAATATCAATGCGACCTCGTGTTTGACCCTTGTGTGAGAAGGGATTCCCAGGACAAGACGTTGTAAATGGAATTTGACACTCCTTAACACAAGATGCTATTGTGTGTTTTGTGATTTGGAGAGTGTATCTCTCTACCTATTCCAAAGCGCTAGCCTAGCTAAATGTTGGTGTAATAGAGCCCTAGAAAAGAGTTACTAGGTAAATTTTACAATTGTGCAATATTATTAAGGGTTGTTGTTACTCAAAGGAAACGGAGATGAAATTGATGTTGTATGAGACTCTGAACCAACGATGCATAGATAAGAATGAAATATATCAATTTTCATTCAATGAATCCTATGTATGGGAGGGAAAGAGAAGTTTTCCGGACCGATATTGAACTACGATAGACAATTTCCTTTAAAATGCAATTGCAACAAATCACGCAATAATAACAATTCTCTATTGTTCCTTTTTCAATAATTTCAACAATTGATTTTCAATGTTTTTGAAAACGAAAATTCTTTTGAAAGAAAAATGTTGTTCACTTTTCAAAAAGGACCTACACCATGATGGTGAGAGTGAAGAAAACCAAAAACTAATGAACAAGCAATAGATAAAAACCCAAACCAATCTCTCAATGGAAACAAAAATAACAAGCAAACCAAACTAGTATTTTCAATTGCATGAGAAAAGTGATCTTCCAAATAATGAGAAAATGATAAAGACAAAGAATCTCAACTTTCAACCGATCGTCGGTTCTTAACCAAACAAGCACACCCAGATTCCAAAACCAGAGAGTATATATTTGCCAAGAAAAGTCAAGAAACGAAAGTCAAGAAAAATGGATAGGAAGAGCCTTTGATTTCCTAAGGCTGTTTGTGCACAAAAACGAAGACAAGAAAACATCAACCAATGGTCCAAGAAGCTCTTTGTAGGCACCTATACTGATCTGGGCAGCTGAAAATACAAAAATCTTAAATCCAAAATTTTGAAAAGAGGGTTCGTAGGCTAATAGTGTTACACAGTGTGAGAATGGGTCATTCTCGCAGGCCATCTTTGAGCAGAGTGCGAGAACCTCGCACTGGACCTAAAATCAAAGTGCGAACTTCATATATTCTTGTAGGCCACTATGGAGTGCGGTGCGAGAATGTCTGAAACTAAGCAATTTTTTGGAAAAAGACACAAAATTTGAAGGGGCTTCTGGACCCAGAGGGTCTATCAGGGTATCCTGAAGACTCAGAGATTTATATGAATGGAGAAAGGTAAGGGAAGAGAAAATGGCCGAGGAAAATCATCAAAAATCACAAAGAAAACGGGTTATGATCCCCAGTGGAGTTGCCAATTTTGTTATCAGACTAATTGGTAGGTGCGGACACTAACAGATCTCCCTAGATCCACCTGGATCTAGAACAAAACAGGACAGGACATGACTCTTTCCCTAAGTTATGACCATTGAATTAGCTAGTAGGGAGGAACAAGTAACATACCTTTGTATCGCTTCCTAGGGTCTATGTTTCTCCCGCTTCGCTCTGGTGCTCTCGTGAGGTCAAGACCAAGACAACTCAAACCAACCAAAGTGAAGATAGCAAAATATATTCAATCGTCAACTTATGTGTATGATCAAGGAATTACACAATAAAGTAAGGATGACTTTATGGGAAAAGGACATGCCACTGTATCATATTAATCGAAAGTAGAAATACAACCTGATCACCTTGATGTCGCAAGATTCCTTTCGATGGCTCTTGGCTCCAACACACACACACTTGCTCGATCCTTGTATGAATAAGATCCAATTCCTCTTGATAGACTTGCTAGAGTCTCCAAACTCCTGTTCAAGCTAGGTCCTTCACACAATTCTTTCACCAATTCTCCAATGAATCTTTCTTAACCTTTTCCATGAGAATCCCATCAATATATAGGAGAGGATGAGATGGTTACTTGGATAAGAATGATCCCACAATATCAGGGAAACCAGTAAAGAGATAACCATTCGAATTCCAACCCATTCTCTAGAAGATTCCCTTCTAGAACCATCGAGACTTCATCTTTTTCCAAGATTTAGAACAAGTTCGTACCCTAGCTATGTATCACAGTGTGAGAAGTTCGCACCCTAGCTGAAGGCAGCCTGCAAGAATGGGTCATTCTTGCACCCTAGGATATTAGCAACCTGTGAACTCTCTTCAAAAATATGTTTTCTGGGAAGAGATGAATGCCACTTTTCTCAAGAGAAATTTCTTATTAGGAGCCTGAGTACACCATCATCAATACACCATCATGATGACCAAAATCATGGGTAACAACTGGGATCTTGTCACCTATAACCTTGTTTAAGCATGAAACATGGAAAACTAGGTGTACTCGTGAAGATGCAGGCAGCTCCAAATTGTATGCCATAGTACCAATCTTTTGCAACACCTTATAAGGGCCATAGTACTTTGGTGATAATTTATTATCCTTCTTGTCTTGTTTAAGGGACATTTGTTTCTATGGTTGTAGTCTTAAAAACACCCAATCCTCGACTTCAAAACTTCTTTCACTACGATGTTGATATGCTTGTTGTTTCATGCGATTTTGTGCCATGGTCAGGTTGTACTTTAAGATTTGGAGAACTTGTTGTTGATTCGCGATGTGATCTTCCACTTCTTGAACCTTAGTTTTTTCTTTTAGAGAAGAAGTGATGAAAGGAGGGTGGTATCCATAAAGTGCCATAAATGGTGTCATTTTTGTTGCAGTATGAAAGGAAGTGTTATACCACCATTCTGCCAAGGGTAACCATTTGAACCAATGGGTTTGTTTATCAAAGACAAACCAACGAAGGTAGCCTTCTAGACATTTGTTCACTATCTCATTTTTTCCATCAGATTGAGGATGATAGGATGAGCTATGAGCCAATTGAGTACCCAAACAAGAAAATAATTTTGTCCAAAAATGTCCAATGAAGATGGGATATTTGTCACTTACAATAATATTTGGGCTACCATGTAGCTTTTGAATTGTCTCCATGAATGCGGTGGCAACTGTACTAGCTTTGAAGGGATGAGAGAGTGCACAAAAGTGTGCATACTTGGTCAGTTTATCAACAATCACCATGATTATACTCTTTCCTTCAGACTTTGCTAACCCTGTGATGAAATCCATGGAAACCTCCTCCCAGCACTGACTTGGGATGGATAATGGTTGTAAAAGACCTGGGGTCTTAATTGTTTCCACCTTATTTTGTTGGCAAACCACACATTCTGCCACAAACCTTTGAACATTAGTTTTAAGGACATCCCAAAAAAAATCCTTCTTGACTCTATGGTAGGTTTTCAAAAATCCCGAGTGTCCTCCTACTGGAGAGGTGTGAAATTCCAATAGTACATTTTGTTTGAGTTGGGATTTCTTACATAAATATAAGTGATATTTGTACCATAGTGAATCATTTTTCCATGTAAATGTATATGATGCACTGGAATCCTGCTACAACCTTTGAATGAGAGTCCACACTTTTTCATCATTCTTCCATTCATCCCTTGCTTCTATTATCCAATCGGGTTGGATGATCGAGATAGCACAAAGAAAGGCCTCAACATCTTCATCCTTTCTTGAGAGTTCATCTGCCACAACATTTTTATTCCCCTTTTTATAGACGATTTCAAAATCATAACCCAATATCTTGGTTACCCATTTTTGTTGTTCTTCTGAAGATAGTCTTTATTCCAAGAAGTATTTAAGACTATCATGATCTTTTTTGACCTTCAAGTGCCTACCTATTAGGTAAGGATTCCATTTCTTCAATGCATGTAGTATTTCCATCATTTCCTTCTCATAAATGGGTTTGTGTAAGTCCTTTCCCTTGAGTGGTCAAATTCAAAAGCCAGGGGCCTTCCTTCTTGCATTAGGACAACATCAATTCCATTTTCTGAGGCATCACATTCCACAATAAAGGTTTTTGTGAAGTCTAGAGTGGTCAATACAAGAGCTTTACACATCACCTCTTTAAGTTGTTCAAAATATTTAGTTGCCTCTGGATTCCATGAAAATGCATCCTTCTTAGTTAGTGTCGTTAAAGGTGTTTATATTCTTCCATAGTGCCGAACAAAATTGTCCAAGTGACAAGTGATTTGTGAGAACAAAGCTATAGATACCATACAAATTTATTAGGTTCTAAATATAAAGAATCAATTCGTACCTTTTTTGTATGTCGCACATTATGGAGATCAAATAATTGCTCCATCTAAAGTATCCATGTGATTGGGTCCTTTCCATCAAACTTCCTCATAACAATCTTAGGAACGTGGTTGGTCTTCAAACCAAAGTTGGAGTTTCTCCATTCTTGATTCACCTTCCTTGTGTCCTCATTATGAATTTCATGGGATGCATTTCCACTTTCAGGTGTCTTCTCTGTTATGAAAATTTTCAATACTTCTATGATATCCTCTTTTAAACCATCCATATTAGTATCCAACTTAGATTCCATTGAATCCATCTTAGTATCCAACTTAGCTTCCATTGAATCCATCTTATTTTGTAGTTCATTTATGTCCCTACACATTTCTTCACCTTCACCAAGAGTCGAAGTAGGGTTTTCTGGAGGCTTATTTGGTGTAGAAGTTCCCTGTTTTGGTGGCATGTTGGCCAAGTATCACTTTTGAACCTTGATTTTGAGGCGAATTTTCCAGACAATAATTCTTCTGTTGTATCTCCCAAGTTTTGGCCCTTCTGGGTATGAAGATTTCTTTTATGTAATTCTCTAATATTTCTTCTCTGCAATGCCATAGGTCTAATCAAAATTGGATGTGCCAAGTGAAATTTATGGTAACATCCCCACAACTTGCCGATTTTTGTTCTTTCCAGTAGATCTCATTTGTATACCATGCCCCGCACCAAATAATTCATATAAAATTATGAAAATAGCACCAGAAATACTACAGACTGTCCACGATCCAATGAAACTAGTCCCACTCAATTTGGATACTCTAGGAAGAAGTTATGATTGTTTTACTTAGAACACCTTCTTGAGACTGGTCAATAGGACTAGTCAGATACCCTATCTTACACAGGGTGTATCTACAAATTTAAGATGACCCAGAAGCTACAATTTTTACCACAGATACCTTATTAATTTCTGTAAATATACTCCAGATTTTAGGGTCTGAAATGTTACAGAAAAAAAAATTTAGCTAAAATTTTTTATACCTTACTAATTTTTGTAAATATCCTCCAGAGTTTAGGGTCTGAAACGTTACAAAAAAATTTTTATAGCAAAAATTCTGCAATGACTCAGTTCATGATGATTCCAGAACCCTATCTTGTATAGGTTGTATCTCCGAAAGTATAATGCCTCAGGAGCTTAATTTTGAGCCCAATGTACCTTGATCCGTCTGCTAAATATCCTCCAAGCCGTTCCTTTTGAAATGTTGTAGAAAAAAAGTTATAGCAAAACTTACAAGGTGTCTCAGATGTAGCAGTGAAACCCCAAGACCTTGATCTTTGATACCATATGTTAAGAACCAAATATCAATATAGCATAGAAAAACCTCAGAAAAAGTACTCAATGCCTTAAAAAAGAGATAATTTCAGATAATAAGCCTCTTCGAGGGGGAAACCTCCTTTTACCCCACTTAAATGTTCAAG
>ML776797.1:1607791-1624360 GCA_009831015.1 Picea engelmannii
GAAAATGTCTCCTTGGTATATATAGGAGACTAGGAGGTATAATTACAACTAATGGCCTAAAGCCGACATAAATAAAATAACATTACTAATATAATATGCCCCAATTAAGGGGTAATGAGTCAATATTAGGGCTTAACAAAATGGGGCTCACACCCTCAAAATACATATATGGATGATACATAGCATGACCATGACATCTACACCTATGGTGTCGGATGTGTATCATGATAGAAAAATATGGTGTTTTTAAGACGTTGGAATATTTTCACCCACGCATGGGGTACACCCACCACCTACCATTGCATCACCTCTGGCAGATCCTCCACTTGAACCATAGGAATCATGTGTGTCAATTTAGATAGGTTCCCCTGCACATTCTATAGAACTCTCTTCATGTACCTGCCTACTATATCATCTCCTCAACCCCTTTGTCGTTGTCGTGGGAATCCCTTTGGTTGTCGCAGACCTATGTATTCATAAAAAAGCAATTGTTAATACTTGATACCATACAAAAAATATTTTATTTTTTTATTTTTCCTTTATCAAAATTAAAAAACACAAAAAAATGAAATATAAATATATAAAAATCATTTCTTACCAATATCACCATAGGCGGAATATGGTGGAAATGGAATGTTAGGATCCCCTCTGTAGTTGATCCCTCTTTAAGGATAGTCATCAATGGCTATGACCTTTCGATGCCACTAGAAAAAGAACTCATCATTGTAGGGGGTTGGCACCCTACCATCTCCTAGTTGCCTCATCACTTCGGTCCACCATGGCATAGTTGGATCACACATTTATGTGGAGTAATATCTACTCTAGGGCTCAAACATGTAACTCTCTCAAAGAAAAAACTACAAAGTATGGATGCAAATAGGAAATTTCTCATTCGCCCTTGTTTGCAATCCATCAACTAGCTCTTCATGTTGGCCAGCTATGAGGTACACTAGTAAAAAATAGTTTGTCTTAAACACTCCATCGCATAGAACATGAGTGGCCTTGATGCCTGGTGTAATGAGTTTGACCTTGAAATCCATATGAGTGCTAGCACGTCGATATTTAGACTTAGGTTTTCGATCTCCTTGATAGGGAGTTGGCTCCCTAATTTATCTATGCCTGCAACATAGTGGGTGGAAATGTACTCCTCCATATTCATACCACCTCCATCCCCTCAGGCCTTAATATTCACCACCTCACCTTGGCAATACAATCCTATGATAAAGTATATATCGTCTACTTCAATCCTCAATTTTTTCCCATCAAGATTGAAGGACTCTGTCTCTAGATCCCAACAATTTACTAATAACTAGATCAACCTCACCTGAGCCCTCATTCCTTTGAGAGACCAAAATTTATAAAGGCCATGTCATTTCAAATCTTGTTGGGATGTTTCATCTCTTCCCACTACTGCATCTATCTCCTCATTCTCCCTTTCCCTCCATTCAATAACCATCCTGCAAAGGAAAGACCAATTTTTGAGTTAAAACCCTTCAAAAAACTTGTTCACAGACTTTCACATGGTCTAACCTTATGAAATTCGTGTATAGGAATTCATATATGCATGTAGGCTTCTATTTTCCCGCATATATGGGTTCGTATACATGACCCGATGATCTATCACTTGCATACATCCAAGTTTCCATGTAACGACCCATAATACTAAAAAAATGGGGAATTAAACTAGAATTTAAACCATTGAAATTGAAGAGGATGGGATGGGAACTTACTTGGTCCAGACGGTTTTTGATTCCGTTGATCATAGCTCCCGCAATCATCGCTTGAAGATTATGGGAAAACTGACCTAAAATGCACTATGTGGGTGAAAAAACTCAAATGTTATGGTAAAATGTCTTATTTTTACTATTAGTACAAATGTTTTACCCACTTTCTATAGTTCTTGTATAGTTTTGACCTTATGGACTAATTGCACAGTGGAAAGAATTGGTTTTAGTGGTTTTGTCCAGGGTTTTTTATGGATTTCCATCATCCTACCGCAAGTTCATGCCTTCGGCAGGTATATTATTTCACCGACATATAGGATAGGATTTCACTTCGCTTTGCATTCTTGCATCATCCTATGACCATTATCCATACACCCTAGGTACGAACCCATTTATTAGCGACATAAAACCTTCTCACTACTATTATAAGTGTCATTATTAAGTGGTAGAGACTTACCAAACATGGGTGCCCTAGTTAGAACGTTTTTGTGATTTGGTGCCCATGTAAAACTTATTCCATAGGACCAGAGTCCCTTATAGTCCCAATATGACTTTGGGTTTGAACCCCATTTTCTTACTTACAATAATTCTGACCATTACCTATGGGAATCCCCCAGAGTCTTGGTTAAGCTCTTTTTCGACTCCAGAAAAAATAAAAATATTTTCGAGTGAACTTGTCTCTTTCACATTCATTAAAATGGTTTTGAAAGGATGTTTGTTTGGTACAATTTTAACCATTTTCCCATACCAAGTAGACTAATTACGAAAAAGGAATACTCTAGTCACCATTGGCTAGAAGAGTTCTCCTAGGTATTGTTTTATACTTTTTCAGGCCTAGGGGACTAAATATACAAAAAAATGACATTTTTGAGTTAATTTGTAATTGCATTCCATCATCCTACCTGCATTATTGAGCCTATTTTTGGTTCCTTCTTTATCATTATAAGCCTCTTTCCTTCATAATTTTCATCACTAGCCAAGCAATGCCTTCCATATATCCTTTGCATCTTGACACCCTTTACCCTTATAGGAAACATCCCCCTAAGTGTCCATGCCTCGCATGCACTTCTTTGCATTGAGCATAGGTATGTTCCACTTCTTGGAACTAGTTTCTTACTCGTGACACTTGTTTCCTCTCCTATATCATAGAATTTATTTTCCTATGAAAACCAAAAAAAGACGGGAGGGAAAAGAATATTATCTCGTATTGGCAGCATTCGTCTCAACTTTGAAAAAAGAACAAACTTTTGAGTCCATTTTCGCCCAAAGTTTGGTTTTAGCATGACCTTAGGAAGCTAAGCTCCTTAGAGTTTGTTGATGCCTCCTACGTCACAAAATTTTATCAATGATCATTGTCAATTCTATGTTTCCTAAGTTACCCATATGTCTCATGCTCTTTTTCAAAGGAAGTTTAAATCATGTATTGGCCATTTCTCAGAACTCTTGACTTTGCATTTCAACCATACCCTCAGTATATCTCATAATCACATAAATTTTGTGTCCTACCTTTCACCTTGGTCCTACTTTTATCATTGTTAGGTAACCTTGAACCCAACAAATGACATTTTTGTATTGGTCGTTGACTGGGAGGTTTCCCTTGTATTTGAAGGAAAGAAATATATTCACACATTGGGATTCATATAGTGTCTTGGATTCCATTATATCTATTGTTGGTTTCCTCGCCTTTGTCGACAATTTTCCTTATTGGATGTTATTTAGAGGGTCTCTTTCATGCACTACTTGCATTCAGTGCATGCAAGGGATGCAGATGGTCGTTGGTTCATAAACCTCCTATTCATATGAGATCCTCCTAATCATGAAGCTATTTCTTTGTACCTCATGATGGATTATGAGAGATGCCTTAATGCTCTCCTTTTAGCGGATCTCCTTCCATCGACTTCAACTCATCTATTCTTGAAACGAGACCTATGGTCCTATGAGTACCTAGAGGCTTGCAGTCATTAGTGGCAGGTTCTCCCACCGTCGACAGTTGGGAATACATCAATGTCTCATGTTCAATGGATTCTTCAAGTGTTTGACCTAAACACCCTTATTCACACTTGTGGAATTTACTCAGTTCCTTGAAACCTACTTTCATTATTAGTGGTTTGTCTCGCATTTGATAATGGTACACCTTAATGACCGGTAATCAAAAGAAGATTCGTTATGTTTGACCTCAACTCCTCTATTCACATGATGTAGACTTGCACCTTCGGCGGATAGTGTAGAACAAATCCATATTACAGTAGCAACATTCCTTATTTGTTGTTGTATTTCATTGGACTAGTACCTATATGACTTCAGTGATCATGGGAGATCAGATTGAACTCCATTGTATACAAATATCTTCAGTTGGTTTTGACACCAGAATCCACTATGTCTTGTTTGTGACTATGATAGCCTATGGCATATGTCCACTTTGTATTGCCTATTCATGTCCATGAACAACTATTTGATATATTTCCACATAGATCTATAGTGAAATTCAAATTGGCAGCCATGTGTACAAAGTCATTATGAATTGAAATATTCTCATGAGTAACTAGTACTTCCAGCTGAGTCTTGATTACTCCACTTCTGGGAATTATAATGTATTTCATCCATCACAGATATTCCTTTGACCTAACACATTAGAGGGAATTTGTTACAACAATTGTTTCCTCACTCCATGCAGCTTGCTTGGATGGTCTTCCATTTCCCTTTGCAGACTTGAAGTCCCATTTTTGTTCACTCCAGAGCCAAAAATGCACATTTGTATACGTATATGCACCCTATGAGTTATACAACAATCGTATACACAGGTTTCTCCACTACATCCTGTGTACATCGGGTTTGGTTCTAAAAAATTAAAACTTATGTCGGGTTTCCATGCCATGTCATGAGATCCATGATACTTGACATTCCATATACTAGAAATGCTATGACTCAGCCCTTCAGTTTCATTTGGAGGCTATAAATTGGGCCATATCCAAGACTAATCAAGAATTCAATTTTGAGAGCAAAGACACTAGAGAAATTTCACTTCATATTGAGTCTACATCCCTTTGTCCTTGAAATTCTGAACTTCTTGTGTTCATCCCCCAAGATCTTCCTACTTTGTGATGGATAACCTTGTTGAATCCTATATATGAGTTTGCCTTTGTGGAGGATCTAATTTGTGGAGGCCCAACTAGAAGGACTTAGTTTCTCAGTTCCGATATGTGTCATTACAAAAGTTTTTCACCTATGTACTTTTGTTGATTATTTTAATAGAAATACTCTTTTCTCGTCCAATCGATATCTTGCAAATATTTGAATTATTATTCCATGGGAATATTTTTCATGTATGTTAACAGATTATGATAATTTATATGATGACATCATATATTATCGCTATATTCTTGTGTATCTTGGTTGTTGAGGACAATTTGAAGGTATAAAGCTTTGGGTCACATGCTAAATGGTGGTCTTATTTGAACATCCGAACGAGGTAGGATTTTAGCCTTGTCTTTTTACCATTTAATTTATATAGAATACTTGATATTAGACTTTATTAATTGGTGTCATTCCGTCTATTGTGGTTTTCCCCTATCCATAGAGAGATTTTCCTTGTAACACCATCCTGTAGGTTTCTTTCTCAAACATTGTTTTTACCCCTCCATCGCCAAGTTTTCTTATAGAAATCAAATTTATATCAAATCCTCAGATATGAAAAACATGAGGGAGTGTTATAAGCTTTCCATCCATGAGATTCAATATGAATTTTCCTTGTCCTGTGATTTTGGTTGTCGATTCATCACCTAGGAAAACATCACCTCCATCATACCTTTCATATTCACAGAACCATTCCCTTTGAGGAGTCATATGAAAGGTTGTACCTGAGTCAACCAACCATGCCTCATGATCTAGATGTGTGCTTGAATAATTCAAGTACACATCCCCTCCTTCCATGGAGGTTTTTTCTTCTGTATAAGGAGAACCATCAGATCCCTTCTCTCTCTCAACACTTTCGGATCTCCATTACTTATTGTAGTGCCATTCTTTTCCACATATCCAACATACATCTACAAATGTTCTGAGATATTTATATCTTACCTTATATTTATATCTCCCACTTGAGGAATTAGATCTATTTATTTATGGGAGTGTCCTCTTGCAAATAATTCATTCATGCTCTATACTTCCATGTTCTTTTGTCTCATCTCCTCTGACAACAAGGATGAGATGACATCATCGAAATGTAAAGTAGTTGTATTGCTACCTATGGCCACAACCAAAATATCCCATGAGTCTATTAAAGAGAACAATAAAATTATGCACTTATCTTCATAAAAAATATTAGTATCAACAAATAATAACTACTTACTATAATATTGAAGGTTTTCAAATGATTTGTCCCTGACTATCTATATTTCATCCTTAGGTTGTAAAGATTCTTCAATAGGAACATTTTGTTTAATAGGGAATTTGAATGATTCAAAGCCCCTAGATTATCCCATAGTTCCTTTTCTATATCTTTCCTTGACACATTCAATAATATTGAATATAAGAGACACAACTGGATTATGCTCCTCGCCTTTCAATCCAACTTTTTCCAATCTTTTGTTGGCATTCCTTTAGGTGAAATACTTATATCCACAATGATCCACTGATATTTTTCCACCAAAATATCTTCCATATTGTGATTCTAGAGCTCAAAAGGTTTCCCATTAAATTTCACAATCTCTATTTCTGAGCTGCTCACCATTTGTTTTCACCTAAAGAATTGATACCACAGATCTCCCACTGTAACAAGGTTTCTCATAGAATTAAGCCAAACCCGTAGCCACAAAGACACCCCCCTGAAACAAATAATTGATCTGATACCAAATGTAGATTTTAACCTTGTACAATTATTTAATGCAAATATATTCTCAATAAAAATAGAAAATATATAATGGAACACACACACATTACACAAATAATTTACCTTGGAAACCCGAACTGGGAAAACCAACAAAATGTTTAGAGATGCACCTCTAATATTCTATTCATCATAGTCTTCATTGTTTACAATTAAATATACATATAGGATCCAATTTGAACCATATTAGTCAAAAACTATAATTCCTTAATAAAAATTAGAAAACCATCAGAAAAAACCATGTGTCGAAGAAACACAAAAAATAGATGCAAAAAACCGGTAGATTTTTATTTTTGAGGGTGTCACCCCCAAAATCCCTTACAGGGGGGAGCCCATCAAAGTCCAAGTTATTGTTTGAATCCTTTTTTTAAATTTTGGCCAACAATGATTGTTTTGAGCAAAATTCATCAGTGTTGTTGCAGGGGATTTTGCAGAACTCACAACACTTTTCAGTGTCCTTCTTTGAATTCCCATTACCATTTTCTCTTGTGTCTTGTAATATATTTCTTGAGGTTGGCTCTACTTGCTCTGTCCCTTTTTTTGTGACTTAGGTTTACCTTTACCATACTTTTTTTGTGGCGGATTTGCAAACCCAAACTCCTACTTATTTCGTTGTTTATATTTCTTCTGGATTTTGACAACATATCGATAAGTATCTCCCAGTGAGGATATGTTTGAGAAATACATATTTTTTTGGATGCACCTATGTAGGCCACTACAGTACTTCAAAAATAGGTCCTTCTTGGATTATCTGATACCCAACCTTGAGTGCAAGGTATCGAATATGTTGGTGTACTCTAGCATCAACTAATCTCTCTCCTAACGCAAAGTCATCCATCTCATTTATTGGTCATCATAGTTTCCAATAGGGTATAATTCCTCCATGAGAAAATCAACAAATTCCACCCAAGTGGGTCCTATCCTAAATGTTATAGACTCGTCTTCATTATGTCTCTCCCGGTAACTTTCCCACCACTCTTGGACATGTGGAAGGGATTTAAGGAGTGTGACGGTGATCTTTTCTTTATCAGAGAAATTTTGAATAGATTAATAAACCTCTAACATATGTAACCATTTCTCCAAATCATATTCATATATTCATCCTTCGAATAAAGGAATATCAATTTTAACTCGTACCTTGAAGGGTGTCACACCTCCAAAATGACTGCATGTTGAAGGTGCCTCGCCTGCCCTCGATAGTCTTTTAAGAACTTGGGAATTTTTTCCCATCATATCGATCCTTTGTTACGTAAGGGATTCCTTGAGAAACATATTAATAGGATTTACTGGTCCTTCATATCTCCTTTCTCTCATTATGGGAGGCTATTTAGGCTTGTGAGAGAACAATGGAAAGTGAAATGCGGTTTGAATTGTCTGTGCAATGTTTTCACTCGTAAGCACAATATTTGAAAGCTTCAACCCTTTTTGAGAGAGAATAAAAATAAAGATTATATCTTAACTTAAACTATTACTTTACTTAATTTATTCTCATCATGTGATTTCCTTTATGAGATGGAAATTTTATATTAAATTTTTTGTTTGTTAGAGTTAGTTAAAATTTTCAGATTTTGTTCAAACAATTTATGAAATTCATGTTAAGTGGAACTAACAAAGAATAGATCCATTTATTTACTTCCATCAAATTAGTTTTTATTATTCCAAGAATAAAGAAATGGATTAAATTTGTTTACGTTTTCTAGTTCTCACAATGAAAGATGCATTAAATTTATTTTAAGTTTTTCTATCCATAGTTTCCCTTTCTTTGTACCTGTTCTCAAATGATAAAAAGGTGAAATAAATCAAATCCATTTATCATGTATGTGTGCTTTAATTCTTACATTTTTCCAACATTCCCTCTGTTTGAATCATCTTTTTATGTGTATTGATAGTTGTTTATAGGGAGTTTTGATTATTTTGCTCATTTCAAAATTCGACACTAGATGTAAGGTACCAGATCTAATATAATAGTTGAAAATGGAAATATTGCAGAGAATAACAATGAAACAACACAATATATGAAACCACAACACCAAAATAATACCTTATTGATAGGAAACAATGTTCACTTGTCTCTTTGAGGGGGAAACCTCCAACAGAGCAGTGCTCTATTACAATAATTCTCAGGACAAAACTTCTCATGCCTCCTACTCTTATTTATACTAATTCTAGAGGAAGATATTTCTAGAAGTGGAAGCTTCTATTAGGTCTTCTTACATTTACTTGTTCTCATTTATTAAATAGGAGTTATAAACTAATGTCATACTTTATTACATGGAAAATATATTATTCTACCTACATGAGCGGTTATGGAGGATAAGTCCCTAACATGCCCTCCCCATTGAAAATAACCTTGTCCTCAAGGCTTGAGATGAGGAAATTATTGCAGAATGGTAGCAAGCTCCTAGGTGGCATCTTCTGGAGTTGTATATGTCCATTGCACTAACACTTACTGATAGTGCGCTAACGAAGATAGCATTCATGATGGTCCAAGACTGCTTGGGGATATAACCAAATGGAACCTTCTTCATCCAACTTAGGGATACGGGTTTGAGTGTGGAACTTAGTTCCAATCACCTTTCTTAGGCATGAGACATGAAAAACATGATGTAACTTAGACTCACTAGGTAGAGCTAACTAGTAGGCAACAAGCTCCACACGTTTGAGAATGGCATAAGGACCATAAAATTTGGGAGCTAGATTCTTACAATGGTCATATTTGAGTGGTGTTTTCTTATAAGGTTGCAGATGCAGAAACCACTAGCCCCCTTTAATAAATTGAAGTTAAGAAATACCTTGATCATCTTGTTGTTTAATGAAATTTTGAACCATCGCCAAATTTTCTTTGAGGGTATGGAGAATGGCCTCGCACACTGTAATATTTTTGTCAACCTCCTAAACCTTAGAGACCTCGCATGTATGAGAGAAATGATGGTGTATTTTGTTCATATACTGCTTCAAAAGGAGTCATGTGAGTGGTTGTATGGTAAGATGTGTTGTACCACCATTCATCCATTTGTAACCACTGAGCCCACTGATCTTGGCAGTCAAATGAAAAACACCTTAAATATGTTTCGAAACCCTTGTTGATAATTTCAGTTTGGCCATCAATCTAGGGATGATAGGTGGTGTTGAGATGTAATTGGGTGCCTTGTAGCTTGAACAATTCTTGCCAAAATTTGCTAGTGAACATGGGATCCCTGTCAGAGACAATAGAATGTGGCATGCCATGAACTTTGAAGATAGTATCCATGAAAACTTGGTCCATTATGGATGTGGTGAAGCGATGTTGTAGAGAAAAAAAATGATAATATTTGGAAAGACAATCAACCACCACCATGATGATTGTCTTTTTGTCAGATTTAGGGAGGCCCACAATGAAATACATAAAGATGTCCCACCAAATAGGAGGGGGAATTGGTAGGGGTTGGAGTATGCCAGGGGAATTGACTGTTTATCCTTTGTTTCATTGATAGACATAACATTCAACCATAAAGGTGAAGATGTCCTATTTCATACCATCAAGTAAAAAAGAATGTTTGACACTTTCATAGGTTTTTTTATACCTTGAATTCCTAGCGGTGGGTGAAGCATGAAGCTCAAAAAGAACTGTATATTTAAGTTGCAATTGTTTTCTTAGACAGAGATGGAATTTGTAGAAAAACTCGTTATTGTGCCAAGAGTACTCTGGAGAGGCTCGAGAATTTTCTTGAAATTGTTGGATCAAGTGTGATATTTTGAGATCTTGCAACCATTCCTGATGAGTAGTTTGGAACCGATTGAGTACAATCAATGAGAGGGAAAAGAGGGACCTTTATTCTTCATATTTGGGGGAAAGAGCATGATAAACTGCATTTTATTTCACCTTCTTGTAAATTATCTCATAATCATATCCAAATAGTTTGGTGACCCATTTTTGTTGCTGCAAGGATGAAATCCTTTGTTCCATAAAATAATTGAGGCTCTGGTGATCATTTTTAATCTGGAAACATCACCCCAATAGATAAGGAAACCAAATATCCATGACATGCATAATATCCAACATTTACTTTTCATAGATGGATTGGACCAAATGTATGTGTTATCACATAAACTTTTCAAAGCCTTAGGGGTTTGTGGTTTCTACCTAAGTCTGTATTTGTGCCTATTTCTCATCCTTTTGCAAACCCAATCATAATTTTTTTCCTTTCATCTTATAGTTTTCTTCTTTGTCGGTCTGAGAGGTGTTTACCCTAATCCTTTTTGTTTTCTCTAAGGTTGATCGCTCTCTCTCGTTGTCACTATCACTGATCCTTTTGCACTCCTTGGCCCTCAGTCGGTCATCAAAGTATTTGTTTACATATTTCGCATTAATAAGCACAAATGCAACACTTAAAGTGGTCTAATATGGATTTGGATCAAGAGAGAGAGAAAGTTCAATTTGGCGGAGGAAGTTTCATTTCAAAGTTTAGACATCAGCGACAAGTTATAAGCACAGGAATCAGGAATTCAAAAAGTTTTTGAAGTTTCTTGTCAAAGATTTGAATCCCCAAAACCCGAAATCAGTAGGATCCATTTGATCCAACAGGATGAGTGGCGCCAGATCTGAGTCGTGGAGAAAGTCATTTCGGGAAAGATCAAGGGAGAGGTCATGATATCTTGAGTGCTAAAATTTCGATAGCCCGAGGTCCCGAAATGTCGATATCCATATGGTTCGTTCGATCGAAGGGGATGTGTGTCACCTGATCCAAGACATTGTGATTTTGTGATTCAGAGGTTTGAGCATGGAGTGCAGTGTGAGTTCGCAAAATGAGAAATTGTGATGCGCCTAAGATTTGGGCCCATAATCATAACCTGCGGTCATATGGAAGTAGGGCCATAAAGAAGGGGAAAGCACCTATTGAGCAACAAGCGGCTGATTTTGTTCAAGGAAATGATCCTGGCCTTCAAGATCAAAGAAAATCCAACTGTCGATCCAGATGGGTCATTTTGTAGGATTGAACAATGGGATATTTGAAATCAAGGGAAGTGAAAAATCCTGAAATGTGAAAGCCCAAAATTTCATGTGGATAAGCACAAAGTCATGGCCCATGGTCATGTGGGGAAAATAAAAAGGAGCCACACAAGAGATCAAAGCACCCGAGTTGGTCACAGAGGAGGATCCACGTGGCCTTGAGTCACCAGAATTGAGTTGAAGGAGTTGTGAGCTCGCCTGGAGCATTCATGGGTGTCAGGCCTCATCCTGATCCTAACAAAAGTAGTTAATGAACATGGGGAAGGTGGTTGAAATCTCGTTTCACCACATAAATGGAAAGCATGGAAAAATGACCATGGAGGGAAGAATGTCAGTCGAAAGTTCCTTGTCATGGATTTTCTTGTGAATCCAATACTGATCTGATCTTGTGTCTGATAGAAGAATGCAAGAGCATCCTGATAGAAGAATATGCAGAAGCAAAGCTTTGATTGTAGTGACCAGGTCACATTCCTAGTGGTGGCAACTGTTGTGAGTATAAGTACTCAATTTTGATATTTTGTTATGGTCGATGGTTGAGCTAATGGGTTAAAAAAGATCTTGTATTCGAAGCTTTTCCTCCTTATGTTGTTGGAAGACCAGATGTCCATAGAAGACCTCTACATTTCCTCACCATATCTTCCCCCTACTCACCCTTTACTACAATTTACTGGTTGAAGTTATATCAATACCTCATCTTCTTATGCATGCCGGCCTAGTTTTTATGAGTTAAAGTGTTATAATCCCGAGACCATGTCCATTAGACCACCCTTAAATTTATGCATTGTGACATAAAACTGATGTGTACTGGGCTTAAATTTGTCGCAATCCCGAGCTGACTTCTAGTGATAAAAAATTTGGCACCATTGTTGGGCACGAATTGACAGTTTTCCGTGGGATTGAACGACAAAGCTTACTACTTTTGAAGTTGCATCATAACTCAGTACATTGAATATTTCTACTATGCACCTGACGAATCCATTGATACAAATCCACTGGTGACTCCACTGTTTCAGTTGTGGCTTCTAGAGGCAAACACGCGAGGTCTACTCCATAGATGCCTCTAGAAACACCTGAAGTTGAACCAGAGAAAATTATCAGAAAAGGAAAGGCCCTTCAAGAAAGTAGTTCTATTGTTGAACCATGTATTTCTGATGATTTTCATTATCCTCTTATAGAAAATCGGATATTTTCTTCTCATTTTCCTATTATACCGTCTGTTGGAGTTTCCCGAAGTTTAAAGTTTGGGAGTATTCCTGTTGATTTTTCTCCTCCTGGTTTTGGATTCGAAGGAGAAATATTTGTCACTCCTTTTTCCCCTGAGGTTATACCTTAGTCTAGACCCTGGACCTCGGAATATTTTCCCACCCCAGGTTTTATTACTCCTCCTCCTGTTAGATTTACTGATTTTGAAGAAAGGGAAACCTTTGTTCCCTCTAACCCTGTATCCTTTTCTCCAAATCCTCTATTGTTTCCCTTTCCTCCTGGAAGCTCAGTTCCAGTCCCCCTTGTTTGAACCCCTTCCCCCCCTAGTTCTCCTCCACCTATCACCCTTATGGCAGGAGTTAATCCCCCCAGAAATAAAATGGATTCTATAGTAGCTCCCATATACGCCACTATTGTTTTGCCTCAGCCTCTTAACGCCCTCCCAGCCGGTGGCTACGTTAAGCAGCTGCCTAAGTTTAAGGGGGAGGGAGATATTACCATAGAAGATACCCTTGAGGTTTTCTATATTTATGTTGATAACTATGTCATAGTAGACGAAGATGTATGGATGAGTATTTTTGTCCACAGTCTTGATGGAGAAGCAAGAAAGTGGTTTAGGGCCTGTTGACGGGCGAAATTGAATGCTCGCCAACTGGAAGAGTGGATCCGGTCCGGGGTTGTCTAAATAACCCAAGCCGTTTGGGATGACCCACCCTGACGGGTTTAGCGGCTCCGTTAGCCGATCTAAGTCCTAGGAAAACAAATGAAAACTACACTAAGGAACTAATCTAAATAAAAATAAAAAATAAAACAAACTAATAAACAAATCTGAACTATTAATATATACAATTTACTATCTAATACTATAATAACTCTACGAAATTTAACATTCAACTATCAACAGAATTAAATCTTAATCACAAAATGTACAATATTTACAAATTACACATTTAAATGAAAACCTGCAAAAATCATTTGTAAACTGTCCTAAGACAACAAAACTATTGTTTTTTTATTTTTATAATTTTATGAGAATGAAATAAACTGAAAAAAACTATATAAGCTAAGAAACTAAAATAATAATTCTAACTAAGAATCTAAACTATATATATATATATCTATCTAAACTACTTAAATTATACTAACCAATTAACTATCAAATACTAAATAACAAACTGACCGGAAGTAACGCTTCAGGTTTGTCCTGTATGCAATAATTGTTTCAGCTGATTGGAGGGAGGAAACCCGCACCATATTTTCCACGAGCTTCTCGTAAACAGAAAGTTGTTGTGCTCTTCAAATATAAATGACAGGACAAACAAGACATAAAAAATTACAGCATCTTATAATTTACAAATCATCGCAATCAGATAAATCCTTATGCAAAATTTGTACATAACAATTCAATTAATGATAAGATAAACCTCTATTCATTAAATTGAAATAAAATGATTGTTGTATTTTTAAATAATAAAAGAGATCAGATACGGATAACACATTAACCAAGTCACATCAACCTGCAATGGATTACGATAGCTAAAGTAGTCTATAATCCACTGCAAACTGATATGAATAAAACTTGAAACAAAAGTTTGATATATTGAAAGCGAAAGTTGTTACAAGACATCAACTTTCATCTCAGTATGAATCATAAATCCATAGTCTGGTTCTCCCCACAGTGATGATGATCCTTGTTTACAAAAAATAATAAGTATTTAAAGACTTCCCACAGGGTAAAACATCCCTGTGGAAATTATCAAAGCAGTTTTACAAAAAATCTGGGATAATATCCCAAGTCTCTATTTTTTACTTAAACTAACAAATTAAACTCTAAAACTACATCACACAAATATCTCCCAAACTGCCACAGAATTCCCAATTGATCATTGCAATTCGAATGTACCTGAAAGAGGACAAAAATAGACAAGTCAAGAGGATATTTTATTGATAAAAATGACAAAAATCTAATTTTTAAGACTAGCTGCAGAATCTGGCGATTCTGTAGCCGGTCTAATTTGAAAACAGAATCGATTTCAATCAATCCAAATCCAATAGAAATATATCAAACCAGATCCTTAATTACTAATTCCAAACAAATCAAATCATTCATACCACAACGAATCAAGCTTGTATGCAAATTGAAACCAATGAAATCATGGTTGGATTGATCAAAAGGTAACAGGATATGTGAGATTTGTCAAACAACTTTCATTACCAATTCGGGACATACAGAATCGATTGACAGTTGGGGATCCAACGAAATTATCTCTTGAACCAATTTCAAAACAATCTATGACCGATTTTAGCCAAGTCTTTCATACGAATTCAAATAGAGACAAACTATGTCAATCCGATCTTAACAGAATCGTTTTAGGAATCAAATAGATTACATTGTTTTGGTCAAACCAATCTTTAATATTGATGGATTGCATATATGAAAGACCATACTAATCCCAGCATACAAAATCATCTCAAAATCAGGACATAAGAAATAATTTCAACTATATTAGAGCCGACATAATCCAATAACAACAGAATCATATGAATCCAAACATAACTGTGTTCCGAGTTTAACAATCGAATCTTTTGTACATGATTCATAACGAGATCATTTTGGTAAAAGTAATAGAAACGGACAGAGCTATTGAAAGCAAATCCAAACAGAATCGAAAACAAATGAATCGTTTTATTCTAATATGAGAATAATCAAATCGCATTGACCAAATCATAGCTATAATTGGTTTTAGGAAAACGAATCGATGCAAACAAAATCTCTCATGCTAATTCAAATAGAAAAAACGAAATCACTTCTGGTAACTGGAAGTAAACATAATTGTTTTTTTAATCTACTCAAGCAGACATAACTAATTGATTGTGCTAGTCGAAACCAAATCATCCAAAATTGATGTGGAAAAACCATACCTGGGCAGTAAGACAATGCTTCGATCAAGATAATTTTGAATTGACAAGAGTTGTTGCTGCCTCAACATATGAAAGAGAATAAAGACTGCTTGATAAATCTTTGGATTGATCAAGGGTTTCAACAGGAGGTTGAGGCACAAGGCTAGACGAGCGGAAGGGGTTCTGAAGCACAGGTCTGGAGAATCGATAAGCATTCTGGCAAATGCATACAGACCCAAAACGCACCTTATAGCCACAGAGAGGATCTAAAAAATTGACCTATAAAACACGACCTAGATCTCTGTAAAAACTCGATTTCTGAGGAAACAGCCCAACCTAAAGGTAAAGGGGCTAATTTCGGTTCTGGGTTTTCAAGGGTTTGATCTGATTCCAAACCATTTGGCCAGAATCGCTCATGTACAAACGTGTCTCTGGGGGCAATTACGGGGGAGTCTTAAACAGTCTTCTCTGACAATAATGAAACCAAAACTGACTCTGAACACCATGGGATTTAAATTCACCCTACAAGAGCCAGGAGAGAACACACAGTGAGAAAGGTGAACGGTGAGGGTTTGGACAAGGTATACGCAGGACCCAAAACTCAGAGATTTCCCCAAAAATCAACAGAGGTAACCCGGTAAGGAGGCAGGCATTAATGCCAAAGTGTGCAAGGGTGGTGGAGTTGGCTCAGCCCATGCAAAACAGTCATTTCCCATAGTACAACCACCGACGCATATAACTATTCAAATATTACTGTTGCATATATTAAAAACCATGCTATTCAAACAATTAATGAAACATATGGTAATTCGACCAAACATTTGCGCAAGCAAAGTTTTAGCATAGTTTTAAAACCAAAGTAATGATTC